>ML786729.1:70583-90993 GCA_009831015.1 Picea engelmannii | reverse complement strand
CATTAATTTCTTCTTCTTTCATCAATTACTAATTGGTAAATGAACCCATGCTTAAAACTTAACCAAGTATTTAAAGATTAATTTCAGATCAAGTGGTATCAGAGCAGGTTGACAGTTGGTTTTTAAGTTTGGATGATTACTAGGGAAAATTTGAGTCGTGGTGAAGGTGAGATTTTAGAAAGGGATCCTGAGATTGGATCAAGAAAGAGGACTTCTCAAAGTGAGGAGATGGCATCGAAAGGAGGCATGCCTTAGAATGAGATAGAGTTTCAAAATACTTTATTCGCTATGTTTGAGAGGGTAAAAGTCTTATATGAGAATTACTTGGAACAAAAGAGGCATTTGCAAGGGGAATCTTCCAAACAAGACAAAAGTGAAGAAGGAGAGGATCGTCCTAAAAATCCTCCTTCGCCTCCTTCTTCTCCATCAAATTATTCTTCTTCAAGTACAAGTTCAAAATCCATTGCAAGAAAACATTTCCATAATCATAAACATGACATGCCTTAAGCTTGATGTAAAATTTGAATTGCCCATGTGTGATGGTGAAGTCAATGCTGAGAGACTTGATAATTGGGTCAGACAAATGGAAGTTTATTGTAGTGTGCAATATATCAAGGATGAGGCAACTCAAATCGAGTTGGAATCTCTTCGTTTTGCAAACACAACACTCATCTGGTGGAAAAGTAAGTTGCAAAATGGCACGCAACAAGTTGGTAATGTATTTCCATCATGGAAATATTTTGTTTTTGCACTTAGAAAACAATTTTGTCCTTTGGGTTATAAAGAGAAGGCTTTAATTGAATGGAAAGGTCTTAAAGTAAGAAAGGGACAAACAATGCAAGAATACACAGATGAGTTTCGTAAGATGGCATTAATGTTAAACATTCCATTACATACCCAAGAAACTCTTATGAAGTATATAGGAGGTTTACCTGCACATATTCATAACACTGTATTTATGTTCGGACCTACTAATCTTAATGAGGTTTATGTTCAAGAAAAATACATTGAAGCAGGGAAAACAAGAGTTGGTGTATCAGGGGAATCGTCTTCAAGGAAAGAGGACAAAAGGAAGGGGAATGGAAAGAAATAAAATTCAACGACAAGAAAGGAAGAGAAGTTCTATTGCAAGCATTGCAAGAAATAAGGGAACGATGATGACCATTGTTGGCAATTGCATCCAGAGAAGAGACCAAAGTGGTTCAAAGAAAGGAAAGGGAGGCTAACAGTTGCAACAACAACATGACCAACACACTTGGGATATGATTCAAGTGATGAGACTAAAATCACAACAGTTGGTTTGAAAAGTAAAATTGGTGATGGATATCATTCTAGAAGTAAGTTATTTCACATAAGGGTGATAATGAAACATACTAAGATCGATACATTGATAGATAGTGGATCTCAATCTAACTTGATTTCAAAGGAAGTGGTTAAACAATTGGGATTAAACACTAAGATGCATCATAAACCTTATTCACTTAAATGGATAAGCAACAACCATAAATTTCACATAACAAAGCAATGCACTTTAGAGTTTGCAATTTCATCAAAGTTTGTGGATGAGATAACGTGTGATGTGGTGCCACTCATTGAATGTGGAATGGTCTTAGGCAGTCCTTATTTGTATGATTTCAAAGCAATCTTCTACATGGAACATACTCAATATCACTTAACTAAAGAATGCAATGAATATGTTCTACATGCTCATCACTTAAAAGAAAATCAATCTCTTCAAACAATGGAACAATTAAGGAAGATAACTTATGCAAGAAACACACCTATAATTGTGCCAAGTAAAGCAATTGATATTAAGCATGAATGTGACATGGTTGTAGAATGGAAGTTCTATCATACTTTGCTTCAAGATAAGCTAATGTCATGCAAGTAATTCAAACATATTATCTCATTTGTAGTCATATTTTTGATGTTATTGCTGTTAATGTTTTCAACATGGATGGTAGTGGATTCGGTAAGATGTGGAAGAGTACAAGTGGCTAACAATATGTTGTTGGTTGTCATGGTTGTTTTGCAATTGATCTTGATGAGACAGGTGCACATGACAGAGTTTAAAGACAAAGAACAAGTGGGGTGGCCTATCCCGCACTTGATGGCTGGTTAATACCCTTTTGGAGGACCAAAAGGTCTTAGTGGGGAGGCATGATCCAAAATGGATCCAGGAAGGCATAAAAATCAAAGTTCTCGGAATAAGATGAAACCTATACCATTGTGTCTGGCTTGTCGCGCTGCTTCTTACCATATATTTTTTTTCGTAAATGGACGTCGTATGCGAAAGATATCGTGTTCTGATTGATTTTCCAAACAAGCAAAATAGTCAAATTGGTCAAAGTCAACATGTCGTACTGCCGACGTCAACAGTACGATAGGTGATGTCATGATGACATCATGATGATGATGTGGAATCACTATGAGGTGACACGTGTCACTTGATTTTGGCGTTTTCGACCCGAGTTGGACCAGTACGAAATTGACACGTGGCAGTGTATGGACATGACACGTGGCAGTCTGTACATGACGTGGCCCAATGACAGGATGACATGTGGCAATATGGATGACATGTGGATGTATGGATGTTGATGTGGCAGGGTGACTAGGCTGTATGGAAGCTGACGTGACATGGTGACTAGGTTGTACGGATGCTAACGTGGCAATTGACTGGGTTGTATGGCAGTGACGTAGCAGCTGACTGTGCGCTGACTGTGGACACGTGGACCAATCAAAGGGTTCCATGTGGCACCCTGGATTTTGACAAGGTTGTCTAGTTCAAAAAATTTGTTACGCTCCGCAAGGGTTGAACACTTGACCTCCTGAGCGACCAATGGACTAACCTCCTACGCTAGCCACTTGGGAAAATATGGTCCTTGTTTCAAACGACCACCGGATTTGATATTAAGTTGAGTGTGGTGGGAGTTGTGGGATAAGCCTCAATCGGCGAGGGCTAGCCCCGACCGACCAGGAGCTAGACCAGGGGATACCGAGATATTGGAGGGTGCGTGTAGTATAGATCGTGGCCACATGGGCCATGCCAACGACCGAGGGCCAGGAATCAAGTGGTTTAATCGGAGCGCACCCAGCTCGAGGACATATGACAACTCACATGTGACCAGGAGCCCGAAGATAGAGGTCCAACGCTTGCATTTTTCCCAAATTTGGGTTTTTACACCATATGTTATGATTTTTATTTGATTTTCAGTTGTTTTTAATGGATTTTGCCCATTGTTGGGGGATCTGGATCTTGATTTGAGGCCAGATATTGGGAGGAAGTTGGGAGGTTGATACCAACTCCACATCTATATAAATCATGGGTTCTTAGCAGCATTAGAAAGGTTAAGAATAGGAGAAACACTGAGGAATTTGAAAGCCAAAGCCATTTTTATGCAGGGAAGCCATTAAGGAGGGGAACTTTGCTGGCCAATTCCAGGAGCTACGCTCAATCTTTTTCAGTGTCGTCAGTTGTGTTGGATTCTTGAGGTCAAGAAGAACACAACTAGACTAGTTTTTAATCCTTTTGACACTTTTTGGATGTAAGTTTGAAGCATTGAAGAGAAATAAGAAAGCCTCACCCACTGAGACAAAGACCCGAAGACATAGGCAATCTTGTTGAACTCCGTTAACAACTTCGATGTTATGGTTTTTTGTTCCTTATGTGTATTTTATGATCTGCATTTCTTATTATGGATTCTATAATATGCCATTAATTTCTTCTTCTTTCATCAATTCTTAATTGGTAAATGAACACATGCTTAAAACTTATCCAAGTCTTTAAAGATCAATTTTGGATTAATAGAAATAATCCATAACAAAATCTTTTGGATCTAAATTCACATTTAGTCATATTGAATTTTTGTTTTTTAAGAATGATTTTAGTGACTTCTTTGTTAAAGTTCCTCAAGTAAAGTTATTCTTAGATCAACTATTTCATTTAAAAGTTTCATTACAATTCTGCAAGTTTTCCATGTTGATTGAATCTTTTTCTTTTGTTTATGCTTTTGTTTTAATTGATTACATTAGTTTTTTAATATTAAGTGTAGCTTTCTTTTTATCTAAATCACGATTCCCTTTAAGAATTATCATTTATTTTTCCACATTGATTTCTTTTTGAAAAATTCCTGCGAAAGTGTTCTTTCCCACTCTTTTTACAAACATAACAGTGGAAACAAACAAAAATAGAGGAATGAAATTTAGCTTATACATCAAAAGTGAGTTTGAGAGTTTATGGTATTTCATTAAGGATGGTAGTGAATCTTTTATTAAAATCCTTAATCCATTTTCATTTTAGACAACTCCAAGACTAGGACAATTGAGGTTCTCTCATCTCCAAACTTGGTTAAGAATGTTGTTTCAAATTCATCCCAACCAATTATAGATCTCACGGCTAGATTAAAATACCATGTAGAAGTTTTATTCTCAAATTCACAAGGAAAAAGATGTCATACAACATATTTATGTTGAACATCCATTAACCTAATTGCTAACATACTTTTTTTAATATAATCTTCAAGTGGTCTAGATTTATTAGATCGAATTTAAGAAAGAATCCTTAAGCATGTTTTGGTAAGTCATGAAGTTGTCCAGGGATGTTTAAAGCATCTTGAGCCAACCAAGCAAGTCATTAATTTTGATTTTCATTTGCACCCGCCATATTGGTATGATTAACTTTAGGTTGAGAATTAATATCTGATTCAATGGAACTAGCAGGTGGTGTAAGGGGATAAATATGGTTTAAAGGCTCATATATTTTATCGAAAGAATGAGAAACTAGGTTGTCTAAACTTAGAACCGAAACATCTTCCTCATTTGGAAATTTTTTTATATGAGATTTGGTACTCCTAGGTCACTGTTGTAAAAGGGGTAACTCTCGTCCAATTTCATGAAAAAATGCTCAGTTTATACATCTCAATGCATCAACTTCAATCTTTGGAACAAAAAAAGGATATTCAGACTCAAATTTAGAGTGTGGTTCCAATTGAGGTACTTTTGGATTTTTTTAATTTGACTTTGTTATCTTAGAAATTTGATTCAGGACTGTGTATTTTTTCACCTTCTAATTGTGGTTGATTAGATAACGACTCAAATATTTTTTTTTGTTTGATAGTAACTTCATGGCAGGGAACCACTACCACATTCAAGCATACAAGGGCATTACCCTCCTTCTAGAGCTAAAATGTTGACACAAATGAATTTCCATTATCAAACTAAGAAGTTTGCCCAAAGCTAAGGTTCAATTAGCCTTCTATCTATTTGGAATAGTAAGTTTCTCCGATATGTGGGGCTAGTTTCCAATCTATAAATAGATTTAAATTTCAAATATATAATTCTTAAATCCAATACTAAGTCTAATTAACAAAAATAAGTTCTACACTAAACGACTAGCTAGGATTTAAAACCAAGAACAGACATGGAATTAATAATGATTTCATCCATTCCCCGGATGGGGTGTCACCAGTTCAATCGAGGGCATGTGTGAGGATGGTAGGAAACTAGCTCTGGAATTCCATGTGCCCCACACTCCAGCCATCACCCACAAAATTATAATGGGCTGCATTAACCCTCTGCACTTCAACTCCACTGATGAGCGAGCGATCCATTTACTCCAACGTCCTATCTCTCGTGTCATAGTTATGACGAAGGCTTGTACGAGCAGGCGGTCTTGTCACCTCCTCTGGTTTCTTATTGTAGTGCCGAGGTCTCTCATTCTTCAATGTCCTCCATACTCCGACGTCTTTGCTAGACCTTTCAACAATCACCTTCATTTTTTCTTTCCCTCTCGTCTCCTGGTTTCCATTCTGTCGGTCTTTCTCTGTCTCCTCCCTCAATTAATCATGCCCCGGGAGCGCGGAAAGATGAAACAAGGTCTGGCTTGGTACCAAGCTTATGGGAGAAGTTTCCCCCACAATCATGGAGAGCCTCACCCTTTTCCCATACCGTCTCCCTCCTCCACTTCCACCTCTTCTTAGCCTGACGTCGCGCCTCCGCCCCCCTCAAGACAATACAACCTCTCTCCTCTATCTTCACTCAGGGCTTTTCGCGTGGAATGGTTCGACAGTCTTGAGAATTCTCTAGGTTTCGAACCTAGTGTTTTCCCAGATTTTCCTACCACCTCTCTTCCACCCAACTCTCCCGTCACTCCTCGGCTGGCTTCCCATCCTAGTGCCACCTCCTTCCCCTAAAAAATGACCCCTTCTCAGCCCCCTCCTCTAACTTACTGCGCCTGTGGCGACTTCTCGCGGATCCTGACAGCTTGGAAAAGATGCAGAGTTTGGTTTTCGATGTCCGACACGATGCGGTAGACTTAATGTTCAAGACAAAGCTCAGATATCGTCGCGAAGAATGGATGGAGGCTCTCATATCTTCTCTTCTCAACCATTCTCCAATTCCTTCGACTGCAATAATAGCTATGGCCCCGACAACAAGCAACATAAGGACGAGAGGTCACCCGACTCTGGATTCAAAATGAATTCTCTGTCTTCAGGTTCATACTATAGGATTAGGCTGTTGAAAATGTTTTGCTTAATTTTTATCCCAACCCTGCGTGGTGCCAAAGTCTACAGACAATATAGAGTTCATAGTAAGTTACTTTTTAATTATAGCAAGTCTACATACTCCAACACTTGGTTTATTATGCTCCTCTGGCTGCACTAGTTTCCCATATGGGCAGGGTAGACCAATAGATTTTATGTATTTTCAGAATCTAAAAAATAACTTATAATACAATTACTTATTTACAAAAAAAAATAATGATTTCATCCATTAAAAAAATATAGTTTATTAAATACTAATGGTAAAAATGCTTGAAATAATGAGCTATTGAAATTAAGCCTAAATTAAAATAACTAATAACAATTTTACATCCATAGATTGGAAACAAGAAATAATCACTATTGCATAAAAATAGTTTACAACAAATGAAAATATTTTTACATCCACTCCAATGTAAGTAAGCAAGGAATAGTCCTACACCAAAAAATACGCTAGAATGAGTCTCTAATAGTGGTGATCAAGGCTTCTCAATTAAAATTGAAAGTAGTTTACAATGTCAAGGAAAATACCACTTGTTCATAGTTCTTATCTTATCTGTACAAAGAGAGGGAAAAATTAAAAAAGCTTCAATTCCCTTAACTATTGGTCTCCCCAACTTGGTTGGCGGATGCTTCCCTTCGTTCCTTTCTATAATTTTCTACAAATATTTTCCATGCTTCAAAATCTTGATTTAATGCATCACATGGGGAAAGTTATGCTACTTAAAATGAGCCTTATAGGATGCAATACTTTGAATCATCATTTTCTCAAACTTTTAAAACTTGGGTAGTATGGTCTTGATTTATGTAATGTCTCGGGTGGGGCTTTAATAAAAAATTTAATCATGACTTCATCAATGTCGAGAAGATAATGGATTCTCTTCCTATTTGTGTTAATACAATCTTCCAACACTTTAGATACCAAATTTGGTGGAAACAGAGTATCTTTAGCTTCAAAAGAAGAAAAATGGAAAGTGTTAGTCATATTTTTTGCAACCTGCCACATCGTGGCATAGTCTTCTACTTCATGTTGAATTCCTATAAGGGAATTTTGAGCTAAGTCCTTCTAGTATTTAAGACTGAATTCAATCTCCCACAAGGCCACTTTAGTGAATATGGGAATTTCTAGAGGGTTCTCATCCACGGAAGATTGCCAATTCTTTACACAATTGCACTATAACTATCACTGCTCGTATGGAATTTTTCTTGATTGAATATGACTCACGACTTCTGATATGTTTTGGCTCTAAAATTGTAGATGTTAGGCACTCTCATAGAATTCCCTTTGAATAGTATTTAATTCATTTTGCACTTTAAATGCATAGTCAATGAAATACAAACTTCATATTTGCTTAATTTGTAGTAATTAACTTGATTTTTCAACACAACAATTTTGTCTTCATAAGCCTTCATCTTCTTCTCAACATCATGGACATTGGCTTGATAAATTGCAAGACTAGAAGTAGCAGTGGCTCTAAGGCTCGATTTCTTTGTATCCATAACTATAGTTTTTATAGTAAGCACTATTTCAGTAGACAAGCTAACTTTCCTATGCTTATGCATCTATATTATCACCTATTTCCTTTGTTTGTAAAATGTAAATATTTCTAGATTGGCCATTTCATCATTTGGTGTAGTGATGCACCTTTCTCTTCTTGTGACCATCGATAGAGCAAAGGTACTAGCAAAAGTTTTGGGAGTGAAAAATTCTTCCATAAGTATCTACTCTTGAATTTTAATGTTTCCTTCATTTGATCCATTTCGCTACCCCTATTCACATTCTTGCTATCTTTTCTTCTTTGCCTTAGCCTTAGCCTTTGCTTGTGATTTCATTTTCAACTCTTCTTCTTTCGCTCTTTTTACTTCAACTTGAACTTGTGCCTTTTCTTCTTCCTTTTTTATTGTTTTTTTTTCTTCAAATTTTTTCCTCAATTTGTAAGCATTGGCATCTTGTTTAGCATTTTCATCCATCTCTTTCTTCTTTTTAGCTTCTACAACCTCATTTTCTTTTTTCTTAGCTTATGTCTTTCTTTCAACAACTTCATCTTTAGCTTTAACATAAACATATTTTTTCTTGGATCATTTCTCTTTCTTGGCAACTCTAGCTTGTGTTTTTGCATTCTTCTTAGCCTCAACATCTACCTTGGCCCTTTCCAATGACTCCAATCTCCCCTTTTCTTTTTCTTTCCTCTTCTCCTAAAGAGATAATATTTTAGTAACATCTTTCTCAACTTCTTTCTTTTTCTTCCTTTCCTTCTCTTCTGCTAGAGGTTGTAGGTTGTTTAGAGCTTCCTCATAAGTAAGTGATATTATTTTGGATTATTTAGTTCCATCCCTTTTATGTTGGTAAGGGAAAGAAATTGTTATTTCAGTTCTATGACTACCAACAATACTAAAAGGATTACGCATTTGAATCCTTTCCAGGGAAAAATGATATTTCTCCATTTTCTTCCCTTCCATTTTGACCCAAGTAATATCCGTTATCCCATACATATCTATGTATAATGAATAAGTGGGGTATGACTTCTTTTGTTGTTTGGTAAGACTAACATTGAAACCATGGAAGGTAGTTTGATAGCCAATCTCTTGAACACACAACCTATTAGGTAAATATGTTGTAAGAGTACGCGATGCCTACATTGCCCCATAAATTATGATGTAAGTAGAATATTCATCTATGTACCAGTCTCCATTATTTTTCATCACCTTAATGGAATTTAGTTATATTCTTGGGAAAGGTTTACAAAATAGTATTTCATATAAGGGGGCACACAAATAGTCACAAATAATAGCGTATTGAAATTTTTATTTGCATTTCCACAAGTGCTTGAAATAAATATTAATGGGGGGATATTTTGGTGATTGTAACCATCCCATTCTTGTAAATAAATTGGAAGCACAAAACACATATAGGAGATAAGAAGATATGTAAAATTCTAGAGGTGTTGTGGGCGCATCGATTTGTGATTTTCCTATAGCCACTACCAAAGTGTTGGAGAGAATCATTGCCCAGTTGAAAATCACTAATTAGGTATCCCATACATATATTGATTTGAAGTGGAGAGTGGGAAAGATATTATTATCTAGGGCTTTGAAAGTCCCCCCTTCTTCATACCATCTAGCTAGATTTTCATAACAATTACGAGCATTGGTGAAATATCTTACCTATTTATTAGTGAAATAATTTTTGACTTTTGATATTTTATAATAATATTCAAACGTCGTAGATGCAAAAGAGCCAATTCATTTTCCTTGTTCATTCAAAATATGTTTGCCATTGACATCTGTACGTTGTATTAACTATCGGATGATTAATGTACATGCAAAACTGGGGCTCTAGCTGCAGTGTCATGGATGTAAGATTTCCTCAAATTTTGTTCAATTTCCTCTTCCTCTTCATCTCTTTCATTTAGTTCTTCATCACTCGATAATCCTTTCCCATTCTTAATTAACATGAACAATTCATTATACGTGTGGCCTGCATCAAGTCTTGTACTATAGGAAGTCTCCAAATACTCACGAAACGAGTGCTTAGAATTCGTGTCCAACAACAATTTCCAAAGGATAATGTGAATATGCTAATGCAAGAGGGATAGATGCATGTGTTTGTATCGATATAATTACACATTTGAAGAGTAATTGAAAAATTCTCGGGGTAAAATCACATTTAAAAGTTAAAAAGAATTCGAACATAAAATTCAGGAGTTAACCGGAGAAATAGGTAATATAATCAAAATATAAAACCTATCTTTGAATTTTAACTCAAGAAAACCTCAAATACAATATATTGAATGTTTGTATGTCTTAACGGAGAATTATGCATTTGATTTCAATATGGGATACACGTGATGTTTTAGAGTAAAATTGGTATATTCAAATGATACTGAGAAATGGGTATTTTCGAAATGAGTGATAAGTAAAAGCTCAGTGATCCTTCCATTATTTTGGGTGTTATGAGTAGATGTTGGAAAATCTTCCAACGGGTTTTCAGTCTTTAGCTCAAATACAACAATTCGAATTATGTGTAAACTTTGATAGGGAAAGTTATATCTAAATTTAAAAAGTCAACTTACCAATTCATATTTATATTCAAAATTTGAAAGGGTAAAGAATAAAATAATGGTTACATCATAACACATGGTGACAAGACCCTAACTTTAATGCACACATTCAAAATCAAACGATTCTCAAATCCCACTTCATAAATCGACTATGATAAGTAGGTCAAAGCCATTCCTTCAATCAAACTTAAAAATGAGACCTTGAAGCCATTCCTTCAATCAAACTTAAAAATGAGACCTTGATTTTGAATGGGAAAATTCAAATGAAAACTATTGCAATTGAATAGGAGTGAAACAAAAGAAACCAACTTCGGAAATTAGTCTTGACTTTGAAATCAAGTATAAGGTTTGAATAAGAAGAGAGAATAGAAGTGAAACAAAAGAAACCAACTTCGAAAATTAGTCTTGACTTGGAAATCAAGTATAAGGTTTGAATAAGAAGAGAGAAAGGAGACTTGATTTGAAAATCGAGTCCAACCAAAGATTAGTGGAAAAGCTTTTGAAACAAATAGAGAAAGGAGAGCTCGATCAAGAGATCAATCCCAACTCTAAAGTTGGGAATAAAGATTCGAAAGGAATATGCCCGTAAGGGGAAAGAAGGGTGCAATTCAAAAATCAGGCCTAACTTCAAAGTCGAGAAGAGATTTCGAAAAAATTCCATATAATAGAATCGATCAATTGATCGAGCATGATTTAGAGATTGAGAGGTGAGGAGATCGAAAAAGGAAAAAAGAGGGCTTGATTGACGAATCAATCCCAATTTATGAATCGACTCAATAAATTGAAATAAAACTCACCAAAGAAACTTGATTTAGAAGTCAGGGAGGTAATAAAAAGTAGTTCAACTTTTGAAAATACAAGAGAACCTTTTGTTTTTTCGAAGAAAAAAGTGTAAATTTTATTTCATTCGTTGGAGAAAAGAAATTTACATTCTGCATATACATGACCAATATGTATGATTTCAAGAGAGGAAAACTAAGCCAAAGACTTAAGTCTTTTCCGGACACAAAATGAGGAAACATCCTCTGTAGCTATCATAATATACTGAAAACATCAAAACTACCCATTTGTGAAACAAAAGTCCGTTGAAAAATAACATCAGGCCACAACCTCTATAGACCTATAGAGTAACCAATCCTTGTTGAAAGAAAAAAAAAAGTTGGAAAAGAACTATAGCCTCTCATGGATCTCTTCCAAGACATGGTAGAGCAGTTGAAAAAACAAGAGACATCCACCCCCTGTGATCCAACACCAAAAAACCAAAACTGTGCCAAACTTAAACAACAACATTCCTATGGTCCGGAGAATCCAAAAAAGACCCGTGCCCCCAAAAATTTATGAACCATCCTTGTCTTCCCTAATCATCCATGTCCCAACAACCATCTACAAACCTTATTTAGAGAGAGAGTCTGCTTCTTGGTTGCGTTCCCTATAAACATGATGAATAGAGAAATTGTCAAAAGAGGCCAGGATTATGAATACTTCCTCAAGCAAGGGAATCAAGATAGTTAATAACCAACAAGGAATCACCAAATAACTAAATAGTGGGTACATCTTCTTCCAAGGCAAAAAGCAACAACAGTTTGAGAGACATAAGTTCTACAAAATTGTTTGTGCCAGGGCCTAGCCCCATTTTGAGTTTGAAAAAGTGAATGTTTGTAAGAAACAAAACTGCTCCTCCACCACAGTAGGTGTTATTTTCTTGTGAGGCTCCATCAAAAAAATCCCAAGGCCTATTTGAATCAACTGAGACTTCCTGAAGAAATATCCCTCCTCTGTCTTTCTTTTCTTGAGGGAAATGCTCTAGAATGCTTAGACCTTGGCTGAATAGTATATCTGGGAGGGATGGTTTCTCATGAAAGATCGCTACCTTCCTAGCCAGCCAAACCCCCCAATTCAAAATTAAGGGTAGGGCCTTTATGTTTCTATTAAGAGACTGGGCGAGCCATTCTTTCCAGGATTCTTCCACTGAATTCCCTTGCCATCGACACATCTGTCCCAACACTCACGAGCACTCTTCCGAAATTTGAATTACAAAAGGGTACCGAAGGAACATGTGCACTCCAATCTCATTGTCTCCTTTGCATAAGGGGCACCATCTCGACTCTTTATTTTATCCTAGGTGGGGATCTTGTTCTTAAGTAGGAACCACACGAAAATACGAGCTTTTAAGGGAAATTTTCTCTTCCATAGCCCCTTCCACCACCATACAGGCTCCTGGTTGTGTAGATCTATCATCAGTTGGGTATAACCAAGTTTTGGTGTGTAGTCTCCAAAAGGGGAGTTTTGCCAAACCGATTCATCCTCCTTTTCAGTGATGCGAATGTGGGCATTTTTTAGACTCCTTGTGTAGTTTTCCTTGACTTCTATGAATTGGTCTCCCAGTCCAACTTGGTCAGTAGTTTTCCATTCCTGAGCCTAAATAGATGAGCGTACCTGGTCAGAGATTTGTCTTAAGTAGAACAACCCAATTTCATTTAGATGTTTCACAAAATCATTAGGGAGAATATGGATGATTCCACTACCAGGCCACGGGTCTGTCCCAATTCTGATTTTTGTTCCTTTCCCTACTCTCCATGCTAACCCTTCCCCAATTACTGAAAAAGAGTGGATAAGTGTTTTCCATATTATTGTGCAATTTGATCTTATTTTTGTAGGGTTCCAAATCCATTCCTCTATAGATTGTGGAAATATATATTTATGGTACACCATCTGGGTCCACAAATTTTCAGAAGTGATCTATCTCCAAGTTGACTTAACTGCTAAGGCCTTTGCGAAAAGAAAAATGGTTTTGAGCCCCCATCCTCCAAGTGTTTTTGGAACTGCCACTACATCCCATTTAACCCAGGGTGTAACAAATTGATCCTTTGAGCTAGCCCAAATAAATTAAAAAAAAGTTTTCTGAGCTAATTCTAGGACACCTTTTAGGATCCATGCTAAGGACCTCCAATATACTGGGATGGATTCTAAGACATATTTTTTCAGAACCAACCTACCTGCACGAGATAGCCACCTAAAGCTCCACCCTTTTAATCTTTTTTCTAATTTAGCTATAAACCATTTCCAATCTTCTTTCCTATAATTATTTGGCTTAAGATGAAAACCCAAATATTTGAGACCTTTATCCAGCTCCTGGTGCTCAAAAGGGAAGAGGTCCTTATAAATCCCTTGTTCTTCTAACTCCATATTGTGTGTTAAGAGGGTGGAATTTCTTTCGTTTATCTTCATTCATGTGGCCTTTCCAAACAACTCCAAGATATCAAACAATTTATGGGCATCACTCCTTTGTCCATTACAAAAGATTGAGATATCATCAACAAAAATGAGGTGGGTGATATATAGATTTAGAAATATTGCAATACCCTGGAACTCACCACGTGATTTTGCCTCTGCTATGGCTCTTCTGAGTGTTTCCACAATTATCAAAAAGAGGAGCAGTGATAAGGGGAATCCTTGCCACAATCCCCTCTCTGCATGAAATAAAGACGAGGCCAAACAACTAATTAGTATTGCAAAATAAATTGATGTTATACATCACATTACCCAATTGATGAAAGGGACCTCATATCATATGTGGGTTAGAAGCATCCTAATGTAGAGCCAACTGACTCGGTCATAGGCTTTTGAAAGATCAATCTTTATAATTTCCCCTTTCACATTTCAAGACTTCATACTATGCATCACCTCCTGCGCAACCCCAATAGCTTCATGAATTTGCCTCCCTTCCAAGAAACCAAATTGTTCCCAGGAGATATGCTTTGAAAGGATGACCTTGATTCTTCTTTCTATTATTTTGGAGACCACTTTGTAAATGCAATTACAGAGGGAAATAGGAAAAAAATCGTCTAATGAGGACGGATCATCAGATTTTAGAATGAGTGCTATGAAGGCGGAGTTAAAAGGAGAATGCATGTGGCCCTAAGTTCTAGATTTTTCTACTACCCTAAAGATGTCTTCCCCAATGATCTCATAGAGCCCTATGAAAAATTCTATGGTCTATCCATTTGGACTAGGGATTTTATATTTCTGAAAGCTATGGAGCACTTCTTTGAGTTCTTCTTCCGTGACTTCCTCCATTAGAGATATGTTTTCATCTTCTCTAGCAAATCCGGGGAAGAAAAGGACCATCCTCACTATGTCAACCATTGATTCCCTTTTTTTTTACTTTGAACAAAGTTTGGAAGTACTCCTTACCTATGCAACCCATTCCTTCAAAGGAGGATATCTTTCTTCCTTCTGGGTCCTTAAGACTCCAGATGGTGTTAAACATCTTTCTCCCTTTAGCATAATCCTGAAAGAACTTTATATTATTATCCCCCTTATCCATCCAAATTACCCGACTTTTTAAATGCCATTCTGCCTCCCAAGCCTCCAAAAGCTACCTTCTACGTTTTTCTAGAGCTAGTATCTCTTCCTTCGATTCAAAAAAACTGTATCCTCCTCCAATTGAGTCATAGATTGTCTACAACGCTACTTCAATATCAATTAGATCTTGGGCATCCTGTTTTTTTTTGACACAAAGCCATGCCATAGTGGCTTGCTTCACTCTTCAAAGATTTTCCATGAAATGGACTCCTGCTCTATCTCCCAGATTTGCATAAAAAGGAATCCAATGCTCCTTGACAAGGGGTAGGAAACCCTCCTCCTTTAACCACTTTGAGTTAAAATTGAAAGGGCTGGGAGGTTTCCGGGGGCCTAGTGCAATTTCCATAAAGATTGGGGAATGGTTTGAGACCCCCCCATATACAAACCATTTCCTAATATGAGTACAAGCCTCCAACAAATTTTCAGAGGCCAGAAAATGATCCAGGCATTTCTCGATTCTATCCTCTCCCACCCTTTTATTTCTCTAGGTGGAGCATAGCCTTATGGGGGGAATGTCAATCAATTTCATTCTCCTTAGCATATGGATGAAAAAATATGTCAAAGGATCCGGTCTTTCCCTTGGTCCCCAAGATTCAACCTCCCCCAAGGAAAAATTTAGGTCCCCACCCAAGATAAACTTGTCACATTTCAAAAAGGATTTATGGGCTAGAGCCTCCCAAAAAGGGGCCCTTTCTTGCTAAAGAAAATATGATTTTAAGACGGCTACCTCCGAACGAGTCTCTTCAGATTGGATGTTTAGACCAAATCTTGACTCAAAACCCCAAGAATTTATGACTTTGACTGTTTTTGGATTCCAACCAATGGCCAGACCTCTCGAGCACTCTCTAGCATCTGAGCTCACAAACTCCCACATATTAAGCATAGAAAATAGCCATGGAATGATCACAACTTCCTTACCCAATGTTTCCTGTAACATCATAATATCTGGTTGGTTCAACACCACCAACCTGTAGAGGGCAGTTCCTTTGAGGGAACCTGCCAACCCCCTACAATTGAAAGAGAGTATTTTCATTAGGAAACCCCTCTGGGGGAATGTGATTCTCTAAGTGCCCCAAAATCGATCTTTGCTTCCCAGCTGCAATATCATCCATGGATTTGCTCTGAGCCTTTAACAAGTGCGAATTCCTTCCCCTCCCTTTTCCCCCTTGGATAGGGGCAGGTTTTTTTCCAAGCCCTAACTCACTCCCAGGTTCAATTACTGGCCGATTATGTAGCTGATAAACCATTCCATCCTCTTCCTAGTTCAGGGAAGAATTGAGTTCAAGGCAGGGGGATGAAGAGTGAGATTAATGTGGGACTTGGGAAGAAGGAAATGGAAGAAACAAGGACTTAGGTGACTGTTGCATTGGGATTAAAGTTGAAGGGGGCACTTTCAAACTCTTGAGAGACCCAAGCCAATATTTACCCAGAAGAGATAAAGAATGGATAACAAAATTTAAAGGTGGAGGGGGGGAAACAATCATACCAAAATGAGAAGTAAGATCCTATAAGAAATTCTTCGCCACCTGGGATGGCTGTGAATCCAAAGCCTCTTCTATAACGATTCTTTTTCCCTTCTCAGTCTCTTGATGAGAAGCCAAGCCAACACCAATTTTTCCATGTTGCTCCGGTCTGGGATCCTCTGGGGTTGAAACCACTAAACCAGGGTAACCAAAGGAGGGACCCTGGTCCTTTACATCCAACGGTGTCATCTGCTTCTTCAAGGTGGTAGGATCATGACCCCCATTACAGGGCCAAAAAGGCAAGCCACACTGACTATCATTGTGCCCATGCTTGTGACAACGACGATAACTGAACAATATCCCTTCATAATCCAATCTTTGATGAAAACAAACTTCCTCCTTTATCAACACCAATTCTTCTACCAAGCCTGCTCCAACATCCAATGCTACCAGAATTCTGGCCACAAACATTTTACTTGTTTCTTTGAAATACATATCTACATCCATGAAGGTTCCCATTGCATTGCCAAGCTCCCTAAACATCAGCTCAGTCCAAAATTTGGGTGGAAGACCTGGAAGTCGAGCCCAAATTGACATAAATTCATTCGTTCCTTACTTGCATTGACAATAAGTGCCCACTTCTTTAGAAACAGATGGGTCAAATCTATCATCCATGCTTTTTTTAAAAACCCTCTCTGCATCCTCCACCTTTTGAAATTTAAATAAAATCCAGCCCCTTGCTAAAGTCATCACCTCATGGAGGACAAATACCTCATGTGCCCAAAAATGACCTACCCATTCCAGCAAAGACTTGATCCCAAATTGGCTCCCTCTTTCCTTACCAACCACTCCCTGATTTTCCATATCCATTGCCTTTGGGAGAGAAATATATTGGCCAAGAACCAGATTGAGCAGGGCTCCTGATTTGACCCCTCTATTCCTTATGCAACGAGGATTCAAGTTAGGGTAAAAATAATTCCCACAATCTTTCACCCCAAGAACCATAGACAACAGAGTCGCTTTCCTATGGGACATTGCTTCCACTACTTCAGTGATGTCGGGGAGTGCCATGAAGTGGCCTGGAAACTAAACCACCAGCCCTGAGTCCAGCCTAGGGGGATAAGGGATTTGATCATGAGGTAACAATGAAAGGGGAAACCGGTTCTCAATGTGAGAACACGAGGGTTGAGCCTAGGGAGACATAGGGAGAGAGGTTCTAATCTCAAAGTCACTATATTCCCCTTCACAAGTAATTGCAGAAGACCATGATGAAGGGAAAGGGAGAGAATCTTACCATAAGGAGAAACCTTGCACACCATCCTGGGCTTTCTCCTTTGAGGTCTACAATGGGAAAGGGGTATCCAACCCACCTGTCGAACCCCATACCGAAGCTACTTCCAGGAGGATACAAGTTGAAGACTTTGAAAAGATAGCTTTTCCATACCTCCCCATGCTAGGTCTGGTTCGATCATGTTCCCTCGAAGTCAATAGCCGCGATTCCAACCCACACTCCATGACACCAGAATTTGAGTCACACACAAATTGTCGAACACTTGTCCCACCCCAAATGAGCTGGCCCTCTAGAGAATCCTTTGAATAGTCAAGTAAATCCTCCTCTTCTGCCATACCTAGACTCTCGGGGACAACGAACTGACGAAAATGCCTAAAAACCATCAAAGGTGAGCCTGAAAACCCCAAACTACTGCAGAAAAAAAGATGAGATAACCAAGGGGACTTTGGCTAGGGTTTCCACAACCCATCCTTTCCTCTCACCAATTCCCTTCATGAAAAAGAGAACCAATTTATAAATCAAAGGATGAAGGAAAAATGTCTCATGGCCTTGAATAAACTTTTACTTAGAAGAGCAAAGAAAACAAAAAAAACTAAGGTCAATACAAATTAGTGGAAAATTCGTTCACCTCATGAAAAGGAAAAGTCCCCAATTTTTCTATAAAACTTAGGGGTTTGTTGAGGGCTAAAGACATCCTTAGCCCTAAATCCATTTCAAAAAAAAATTGAGCCATTGATTTAACCATTGAATTACATGAATTCTTATTAAAACCCAAAAATATGCCAATACTATTTCCTATTTCTTTCAACATACCCTCATTTTAGAACTCCAAAGGTAATGCATGCAATTAGACCCATATAGGATGTACACTGAATTTTTCTTCTCTTGGATTGAAACAAGAAGTAAATTTTTGAGAGCTAGCATTTTAGACCCCCAAAACCATCTTCCCTTACTAATACTTTTAACATTTGTCTCATTCATGAAGACAAATCCCAGTGACCCTTAAGACAAATTACCAAAAGTGGGCATAAACCCTAAACATTAGCTTATACCTGTATGGAAAATCTCTTAGCGATTTCTTTTTGATATATTTTCCAAATAACCTACCTACCGAGACCAATTCCTACATTGAAATGAGTTTTTCTAGAATTACATCCTCCCTAATCACCATACAAACCTTATCCACTCTTAACTCAACACACTTATTCTTTTTGTCCCCTAGATGAGGTGTCAACTTGTCATTCCAAGCTATGACCTGAACCACCTATGCACCTTGTGGCTTGAGTGCACACCACTTGATGATTGAGGTGGCATATGGAGATGGCCAGTTCCCACATGTGAATTAATGAAAGTTGGACGTGTTGAGGGGGTATTAACTCAACTTTCCATTACATTACGAGTGTAGTTAAACCAGAGCAGTCATGGATTGAATTTATGCCCATCGAAGGTTCCATGGAGGTTCAATCGACCTCCCGTCTGGACAGAGGTACCTGTAATCACATTCAGTGGAGAGGAAAGGGAAGTAATGTCATTTTTGGGATCTAGCTCTTACACACTGCATCCAAGGGGAGTGTGTACAATCTTAGAGGATGAGCACGAGTCAACATTCATGAGGGCCTTTAGGGGGATAAATAATATGAGGCAAGGGAGAACTCTAGATAAAGAAATTTGATTATCCTCTGGGTCTCCTATAGATTCACCGACCTAACCCCTTGGTATCTTCGAGCAAGCAACAATTTCAACATTGGTCTGGATATCATGGCTAGATAGAAGGGGATGTCACCATGGGGTTCTCACCATGGGAAGAGGATAACTATAAGAAGGGGCTGTCACCATGGGTAGAGGCTTACTATTCCTCGGTCCCAACAAGAAGCCATGGTCTCTATAGACAATTTTCAAGTTCTCATGCCTCCTAAAACTCGAGCCGAATTAGAGCTAGCTAAAGAAGATGTGAGATTAGAAATGGATCTGGTGAATGAGGAAGAGGTGGATGCAGAATTCACCCACTGGATATTGACACTAGAACCTCACTCTCCAGAGAAACCAAGTATCACCAGATTGTCGATTTGTATTGGCATGTTAAAACCTTGTTGGGGAAAGTCATGACTAAGAGGAGCACTGCTTATAGTGAAGTTCTCCTTCAACTAGAGTATTTGCATCTTCAAATTCACGTCGTCGACCAAAAAATCTCCCTTCTTGTTGAGCGTATGGTGAGCCTAGAACTCAACGAGCCTAGAAAATATTATCCCCAAGTTCCCAAGGCAACTACGCCTTCTCCTCATGTATAACTTTGATGATTTATCTTCCAGTTTTAGTTTTTGGTTTTCATATAATTCTAGCTAGGTTATACCAATAAATTTATTTCATTTAGACTTGGAAGAAATGGCCTTATAGCTGTAATTTTGAAATTAAGTACTAGTTATATCATAGGGGAGCTCAAAATTCAACAAAAGGATAATGACTATATTACAATTGGTCTGGTTTCCCACGTGGTAGGTCAATTGCATGAAATATGTAAATTATTTTTTTTGTTAATAGAATTTTGATATGGATAACTATAAAAAAAAGAAAAAAGTATTCCTTTTGTAAATAGACCCTCCCTTTACACACTGGCTCACCCCACCAACCTTTGGAAAACCCACAAACTCAACATCCAGAAATTGTTGGAATACTAAGAGGGGGGGGGGGGGG
>ML786729.1:52453-70355 GCA_009831015.1 Picea engelmannii | reverse complement strand
TGGAATCTGAAATGGGAGAAAACCACAAAATGCTTTCTTATATATCAAAGAATACATTCATTGGAAGCACCAACTTCCCAATTCTCCAGCACCTACTGGAAGGAGGCACCAACCCCCTGATATACAAGCTCCAACCTAAAGGAAACTACAACTCCCTAAATTCTTTGTCTCCAACCAGAAGGAGGCTAAAACCCTATGATTCTTAGGATCTAACCTAAAGGAAGCTCCAACTCCCTGAGTTCTTCGGCACCAAATGGAAGGAGGCTAAAACCCCCTTTCCTTGCCCCGTCCTTCTGCCTGAAATATAAGTGTAGACCAAGTGTCACTATCACAATCTATGCCATTGTCACTGACACTTCCACTATCACTAACACTTCCACCGCCACTGACACTTCCATTACCACTACCACTGTCACATCAACCTGTAACATGTCAACCTATCACTGTATTCAACTTGTCACTATATCCAACCTATCACATCAACCTATCACTACATTTAACCTGTCACTATATTCAATCTGTCACATCAACCTGTCACTGTCAACCTATCCAACCTTTCACTATCACCGATAGTCAACCAGATCCTCTCACATGGATCATATACCAAGGACACCTCTCAACTAGATTTCCAACATCACCAACACATTCCTCTACCAAGCATGCACCAAGATCACCAACATACCATCACAAGATATGTGTCTCAACCATGTACCATAGCATGTACCAAATCATCAACTTGTACCATACCAAGAATCAAGCATGTACCACAACAAATTCATCAAGCATGCACCAACAATGCACCAACACCTGTACCAAACCGTGCATCAACCATGCACCACAGATGTGACAAACTATGCATCAACCATGCACCAACACCTATACCAAATCATGCATCAACCATGCGCCACAACTGTGCCAAAGAATGCATCAACCATGCACCACAACTGTGCCAAAGCATGCATCAACCATGCACCATAACCTGTACCATAGGCCTCAACCATCAACCATGTACACCAAAACCATACCAAGTATCAATCCTATACCATACCATGTATCAACCATGTACATCAACACATGTACCATACAATGTACCAACAATGTATCTCAAGCATATACCATATCACTCCATCATGCCATACACCATGCACCATAGGATATATCAAGCAAGTACCATCAATGGTGTACTTCAACAAAGTACCAACATCACCAAGAGACATATCTCATACATGTGTTGTCATATACCAAGTGTAATCCTAAAAAATGTATCAATATCAATGACAACCATACACCATGTGCCAATGCTTCAAGAGTATACCAAGAATAAGCCTCAAGAATATAACATCATGTAACCAAACCAGATACCGAAATACCAATACAACCAATATGCACTAATAATCAATGTACCATACCAATATCACCAAGATGTACCATGCATCAACAAGACATGCCTCTCAAGCATGTACCAATACCATTACCAAGCATAATATATAATCACATAAGCATACCTATGACCTGTAGCTGACCTGTTGTACTGTAACACTGACYTGTAACTCTTCCACAACCTTCAAYAGTCCGGTACCAAAATTTCCCCCAAATTTGTCTTAGCCTCGCAAGACCAAGACTACCCATCACACGAGACCTCGCTTGACGTCACTTAGGCAACCCGCAGGGGTGCCTTGCTTGACACCCTCAAGTTGACCCACAAGGGSCTGCCTAATTAGGGTGTCAGAGAAACCCTAGTGTTATCACTAGAGGTCCATCCAAATTTGAATAATCAAATCAATTTTATGGTTGGTGGATCAACAAGAAAGAGAAAGAAAGAGGGAAACAAACTATCTGCAGAGGCATTCCATTGGGCATGGAGTCATAAACACCCTACATATCAAATACAATCAAGTTTCATACCAGAAAAAAGGGTTATATAATGATGAACAAAATAATGGAGTAGATGACAATAAGCATAATATACATCAAGTAGTGATACTCCTTGCAAAACAAATTAAAATAATACTTGAACATAAATCATGAAAGGAGGAAATCACTGCAAATCCTTTGTGGATAATGAATTATCCTACCCATGGAAAACGATTGATCTTCAATACCTGCAATATATTCAAGAAAGAGGATGACAAAATAAATGGAAAACAAAGAAGACAATCTGATAAACAACTCTCATGAATCTTTAATGGCGGAAAATGTGATTACAAACAGGCTCTTAGGCTTACAAATAAGCAACTAAATTGTTCCTCAAGCTCTATCCTCTCTTGGGTCATGAACTTTCCCCTTTCATCAATAAAACAACTTCTATCTATAGTGTATCATTCCTTCCTACTATAAAGAGGTCGAATCCCAAGTCGTTGCATTGGATTCCCTTTTCTCTAGGAGTTGTTACAACAAGGTGAAACATAAAATCCACCTTGCTCCTATTTTTTTGGATCTTGTCTATTGTGATAAATTCCTTTTGAAATAGGTCATACAGCTTGATCTGGTGATAAAACACATATTCCTCATGTCCAAATACCTCCTAGGAAACTATTAGAACCCTTTCTGACAACTGGCAGCCCTCCCATAATTCAGATTTATCAAATTGTTAGAGTTTGCAGTGCATCTGCAGGATGCTCTAGGAATTTTCCTGTAGATGATTATTTTGACTTTTATCTCATACGAAAAATTGGGTCAAGCTTATTTTTTGTCAGCAAGTCAAAAATATTATGTTTCTCCTCCAAAAGAAATTTCAGAAAAACCCAGTTCGTATATTTCAAGATATGATGAGAATGAGAGTTTGCAATGTATAAATTTTCTACAAAATATCTGTTACAAGAAATTTTGCAGCGAATTGTATATCATCGCGAACTCTCTGTTTTGAGCGTTTTCATATTTAAACCTTGTTTCGATTGGTATAGTTTGTATAATGGTCTTAACCTCTTTCGTTGATGAAGATAAATCCTATAATACCTATGTATAAAAGCCATTATGCTGCAAAAATGCCATAACTTCCATAGTGCCTTGCAATATATGCTATTTTGGCCAAAATTTGATGATGAAAATATCAGTGTTAACACCTAGCACTCTACAACTTCAAAACTTCCTCTCTTTCCTCGCACTTTATTTGTTGCCTTAGACTTGCCATCAGATTCACCAATAGACCAAGATACTAGACCATAACAATCATAAGATATATATTCAATGTAAGTGTGTGTGCCCATATGAGAGTCTCCTTGAGGTGTTTATATAATTTTTCATAGTAACCTCTTTCATTGATCTTAGGGATTCTAGTACTTTCTTATCACAACCACTTTATCCATTCCTTAACTAACTTGCAACTGCTTAAGGGCTTCTTGACCATTCTTCGGGGCTTCCAACTTCACAAGGCCATATCTTCCTAACCGTGAGGAACCACGTGGCGTGCCACCTATCACCAGAAACGACACAACAAGGACTATCCATCTATGAGTGTCTTACTTGCATTTACACTGCACTTCATATCCATATTCCTAAACCAACATCGGGTACCATAAACACACCTCCGGGGCTTCATGTAGACTTCATCAAATGCACTTATCACATTTGTTGACATCAACCACTCCATCAATGAAAAATAACTCACCGTCAATCTCAACCATATCTCTAGGGCTTCCAGACTTCTCCAAGGGTGGACATCAATATCCAAGGGTTGAAATTATGACAACCAACTATCCAAGCCAACTATCCAACAATCTCCCCCTTTGGCATTGATGACAACATTGATGCTCCAACACTCATGCTCCCCCTGTGACCATTACTCCTCATCAATGTTTCTCACTGTCCCCCTTTGACATCAATGGAAAAGGGTCTCTCTCCTTGGGGATGCTCCCCATGTATTCATGCATCTATTCTCTCTCTGTTTCCATGCCTTTGTTCTTTCTCTTCACATGTTTCTCTCCTCATGTTCCTCTCCAAGTTCTTCTTCTCTTTTGATATCAAAGAGTGACTCCCCCTGAAGGTGTACCTTCTCTATATAATGATTCTATGAATTCATGCGCTTGACTCTTTCTTTTCCAATCTTTCTCTCTCTTTAATATCATGGGAAAATGATAACTCCCCTTGTCAGCATGTCTCCCCTTGTTTGTATGCTACTGATCTTCCTTTCTAAATCTCTTGATGATTTATCTTCCCTTGACTTCTCTCCAAGACGTCGTGTAGATCAATGCAGGGCTACATGTAAGTGTTTCCTTTCCTCTCTTCCAGTGCTTACTAATTGTCCATTGGTGCTTCCTCTTGTAAATATATGACATATATAAAAAACATTCATTACTTTATTTCATCATTCACCTGTCATGTTCACTTGACCATATTGTTCAATGAATTTCTTCTGATGATTTATAATATGTTGACAATTTCTCTTTTCCTGTTCTGTTGTGATTTTCACTGCTTTCCTTTATGTAACGAACTAATTCCAACTGATTCCAATTTTGGATGCACTGTTATGTATCTTCTCTGACCCATGTTATTTGTACATGATAAGTATCCATCTTTGTCCATATGTTGCAAACTGTCAATAATTTCTATGCATATTCTTTGACCCATGTTTTCTGTACTTGCTAAATATCCATCTATGTCCATATGTTGCAAACTGTCCATACGTTTTCTAATCAACTGTCCAAAATGTTGACCCATCTATCACTGTACTATCATGAAGGCTTCACAACTGCAACTTATCATCACATATTATTGTTTCTTCAAACTGAATCAAATGTGTCCATTGGTCTTCTCTATCTGGAAATCAACCTCTGCATGTCTGGAGAAACTTGTACTGAATATATCCTTTCCTTAATACATACATGGAACACAATCATAAAATTATGCATGTGTAACTGCCAACTGATACATGCGTGGGAACACTACTTCTCAATTGATCAATTTTTTACTCTATACTTCTGTTATCTTCCCGTTCTAAATCTTTCTCTGCAAACACCTCAAACTGCTAAAAGGATGGTTCTTTGATTTGTAGTAGCTACTAAACTGAATCCCCCTGTTCAATATTCATATTTAATGGGAGTCTCCAAGCCGGGTGGCTCCGAAAAATACCCGCTATGATGTAGAGTAATCTTCCTCTTCGTTTGTGGACTCATCATCTTTTCGAACTCTAACTTCTTCCTTTCTGAATGTGGATTGATCTCGCACTAAAATTTCCAAAAGTACAATCTCTTGAGCCTATTCTTTATTCACACTCTTCTTTTCTTTCTCATACTACTACAAACCCTGCCATCTCTAGGACATGTTCCTTATTCACCTGTTCTTCTTGTTTTTCATTTCTTCTCTAGACCTTCCTATATATGATATCTTCATTTTTCCCTGTAGATTTGTCTTCATAACGTACTATTGCCAATCCTGAGAGTATGCATTATGGGTGTCCTTCATTCATCTGCTCTTCTTTCACATGTTCTTGTTTTCTTTTCCAAACCTTTTTATATATGATATCAATGTTCTTTTTTTTAAAGAAGCATCCATCATTCTTCTACAATCACGATCCATGTGACCATAATTGTGGCATTTTTAACATTTAATGTTATGTGGGGCCACATAAACATTTCTTGCTTGAACATTTCTTTCATAAGGCCTACAATATGCAACTTTATGTCCAAAGTTAGTACAATAAAAACAATGACCATAAAATAAATTTACATACCCGGGAGTGAATGATATTCTTTGTGGTGTAGTCCTTTTTAATTCTTGCCTTGGATGATCATGATCATGATTGAAGATTATGTGCGGATTGAATGTGGAGGGTCTTCTGGAAGATGTATCTCTATCATTTTTCTTTGATTATGGTTGACCATGATTCCTTCCTTTGAGTACTTCTCCATATCTCTTACTCTTTTCCTCATTCTTCTTTTTTGGAAACTTGAAGTGCTTCTCTTCAACATTTTCTACGGACGATGTGGATGTTTTGGTTTCTTCAATGTTCTTCCTAAGCTTGATGTTTTTGGCTCTCAATGTGACAACTTATTCAAGCTTCCCAACCTCTTCTTCTTTCTTCATCATTTGACTCTTCATGCCTTGTTTTTTTCACTTTGTTTCTTCAAGTTGGATCTTCAAGGAGATGATTTCCTTTTCAAGTCTTTCTTCTTCTTAACCAAATTCCGCTTCAAGTTGATTTAGGTCCTCAGTTCTTTCCTTCAGACGACCTGTCAAAATCTTTTCTCTTTTCTCTACTTCATTTCGTTTGGCTTCCAAACAATGCTTCTCTTCCATTGCTTCCTTTCTTAGTGCTACTATCTTGGCTTCCAAACACTACTTTTCTTCCATATGACCTTTGTATGTTTCTTAAATCTTTCTAGCTTCTTCTAGCTGAGTTTTCAATTTCACGATGACCTGTTGGGATTCTTCGGAATTTTCTTGAGAATGCTTCTTGACCAATTTTTCCTTAAGATAATTGTTTTTCTTCCTTTCTTTTGTCAATTCATCTAAGGCACCGATTAATTATTCTTCAAGGTATACTATGGATTCTTCACAATCTTCTTCTTCTGAATCTGTCTGACATGATGATAATCTTTCTTCTTGTTCTATACCTGCACTTTCTTTAATAGGATATGACTTTGTGATGGGATATTCCTTGGAATAGAGATTATGTAGCTTATCCCAAAGTTCTTTGTATGGTGAACATTTTCCCACTCTCTCTCTTACCGGATCAGGTAATCCTTCCCAGATGAAATCCATTTCTATTTTGTTGTTTCTTTTTAATTCCTTCTTGGATGTAGTTGTTCGAAGTAGGCCAAGGCAGAAAGAAAGGTGATTTTGGGAAAGAAGGCATGCACGAGGAAAGAGACAACTGGAAGGAAAATCAACACGTGCGCATGCATGGAAGACCTAACAACGATAGGGTTAGGGTTTTGGTAATGTATTGTAATGGATGAAGAGCCATAAACATATAAATAGAGATGCTTAGGTCTTAGAGAAGAGATGAGTCGTATTTTATAGAGAGAATTGTTGTAGTGGGTTGGTATGTAATATTTTGTTGTATGACCTACTTTGTAAGCTGTTGAGCTAGAGAAGACGAAGGAGGGCAGATCTTTAGGGTTAGATCATAGGCTGAGGATCTTGGTGCGATCTAGTCCACCTCATATAGATCTTACCCGACTGAGAAGAGTTGGGGTGAACCACGGTAATATCTGTGTTATATGATTGAATGCATGTGTGTCTTTATTTTCTTTCAATATCCAATGATAAGATAAATGAATGAGTTATTATATTTCCTGCATAATTCGTAATAACATCATATTATAGTAATAAGTTACAACAGAACTCCCATTACACAGTTATCAGATCTCTCACTCAATCCTAGGCTGTAAACACATGGGTCTTACAACCACCCATTAAGACTCACCCATTAAGACTATCTCGGGTGAGACGACGCAATGCACCCTGTGCACTGCATTTCCTTCTGGTTTACCAAGGGGGGCGATAGTTTTAGAGGCTTTGTTGGAAACCCGAACATACATGAACCCTGGGTCACTCAAGATGAGCTCAGATAAGGATATAAGTAAACCACAAATGGTTTTGTTTCCATCGATAGGAATATAAGAGGATTGAGTATATGAGATATGTTGAATATCTGTTAAAAGATACGTAAGAACAAGAAGAAAAGAAACGAACCACTAGAAGGGGATGTTGAGACCGTGGAATCCCAAAAAAGCAGAGATTGAAAGATGGCTAAGGAAAAAAGAGCTGGAGTTTTCACAGAAATATAACAAAAAACCTAGAGTAACACCTCACAAATATATTGAGAAATACATCTTTACTGATTTGCATGAAGTCATTTTCTGTGATTTTCCACACTTATTGTAGGAGTGGATACCAAGGTTGAAGGATAACCATGCAATGAACCGGATCCAAAAGTTAGAGTGGACCCCTGTACAAATCGAGCAGTTACATCATGTAAACAACAAATTCACCCACGTAGTTGATTTTTAACTCGACATCATTCTGGCAGGCTTTATAACAGAATTTGCAGTAGATACAATGAAGTCATACAACGCAGTGGAGCAAGAGTTTCTACAAGGACCTTGAGGAAGGTACATTAGATCATTGTATACTTCTACTAAGATAATGCTATATAACAAAGGCATAATGGAAATGGATTCAGACAAATAAACTTCCATGCGTGCATGGGGGAAGGGGGGAAGCACTAACAGAAAGAGGAGAAATGGAAGGACGAAAGGATAAGGGGAAGAAGGAGGAACCCTTGGACCTGATCATGATGGATGACGACCAGATCAAGTGGATCCTTGTGACAACTGGAAAGACACGTAGCATAGTACCCTACCAATACAAGGTGAATACCAAGATGAGAGTCGTAGCCACGAGGGAAGTCTTGGTAAGTGACGAGGAAGAGGTAGAGGATCTCCGGGCTGTGGAGCAGATTGAGGAAATCCTATGCGCAAAATATGAGAGGAAGACGAGAGGTCCAAGAATGAGAAGAGAAGGCAACAATTCTATCCATATTAATGTCAATGTGGAACCCATAAACCCATGTGCGACTAATACACCAAAGAGAACACCACCATTTAGACAACCGAAGTTCTGAAGAAAGACAATAGGAAGTACATCTACATAAGGAACAATAACTGGAGGAGCAAATTCAGGTAGTACTAGTCAAGTATCTACATTGCGCGGAGGTAGTAGTTCAACATTCAAAATGGAAGGACACGATCCCACCATTAGGTTACCAGAATTCAAAGGAGAAGCAACACAAGACCCTAAGAAACACTTATTCATTTGTGCAAAGATCTAGGAAGCAAAATAGATCATTGATGAGGATACCAAATTGTCGCAGTTAGCTATTACGCTAAGATACCACACACTAGATTGATACATGAGTCTAGATGCAAATAGTGCACCTGGGACGACAAGGACACTGAAAGACATTAAGATGTTATTGATTAATGAGTTCCAGAAGCCGAGTTCAGAAGATAAATACATGGATGAGATGATCAAAATTAGACAAAAACAGGGAGAATTTGTATAGGAGATTGACCAGAGATTCAAGCGACTGAAGGGGAAATTGAAATATCTCATGACCAATATGCAACATCGACACCTATTTGTCAATTCACTTCTCCCACACTTAAAATATCCACTGTGTTTACAAAAGTTTCAGATGTAGGCAAAGGCTCCTTAGGAAGCCCAACAATTGGAAGAAAACCAGTATCAACAAACATATCCAACCATCAAAGAATTGAAGGAGGATCTGAAGAACTTAACATTCCAACTAAACCAGAATAAGAGTAAAGACAAATGAGAAGCCGTTTGGTGCAGTACATGAAGGACACAAGGACACCATAAGAACAAATGTCCAACATTCACGCAATATATGGCAACATGAATGCCAAATCCATTACCAACAGGACGACTATGGTGTGAAGTCTGTAAGAAACCGGGTCACGACCCATATCACTGCCCAACGATGCAAAAATACTAGAGAGTCCCAAAGAGTTCATATTGCAACTTTTGCAAGTCAGTGGGCCATGACGACAAAGATTGTAGAACTATGGAGTTGATGCGAGAGAGGACATTAGACGTATATAGTGTGCAGGAAAAAATGATGACGGGGCAAGCCACACCACAATTTAACCAAGTTCCAACTCCATACAACACTGCGCAACAATAGTTTAATACCGCACAACAACCATATAATACTGCACAACCATAGTACAACACATCACAACCTTAGTACAATACCGTGCAGTATAATCATGCACCTTAATATAACGCGCTGGGAGGAGATAGAGATGGCTTCAGAGGAGGAGGATGAGCGAAAGGAGGTTTTGGACGAGGTAGAGGACTAGTGGTATGCCACAATTGCAAACAACCGAGACATTATGCAAGGGAATGTCCACTCTCACAAGAAAATTGTATGTATTGTCATGCATTGGACCATGATACAAAAGAATGTCTGACACTATTAGTAAAGATCCAGGAAAAGAGGAACCAGAACAACCAGAATGTTCAGTGGATTTCAGTCAAAGCAAGGGATGAAGGATGAAACATCAACATAGTTACTCGTGGAGGAGATAAAAAATGGAACGATGCAGATCGACAGGAACTAGTACAACACCAGTGGGTCAAAAAGAATGCCGAACCAAGGAATTACTTCGATGCATAGAAGGAGAAGGAGATATTTAAGCAAGACCGAAAAAAATTTTAGAAGGAGGACATTGCATCCACTTCAACTGCGCAACAAAGCAAGGAAGCACCAGAGTACGAGATGCCTCTGTTATTGGATCATACCAACAAGATGCAATACATGGGATAAGTAAGTACAATCAAAGGATTTTTTCAATCATGTGTAAAAGTTTTAAATGATCCATCATATGTCAAAATATACTAGAAAAATGTAGCATGGAGACAGAAGGAAAACTAGAGCCAAAAACAGTCAATCACCTACATACAAGGAGAAGAACAAGTAGGGAGTTTAGACTGAATGCCAACATTGGAGATTTCAACATGGGAGATATCATACTGGATCTAGGATTTGAAGTAAATGTGTTACCAAATAAGACATGGCAATGCATGGGAGAGCCCACATTAGGATATTCACCTGTTCAACTGAAACTAGAAAACCAACACAGAGTCCTACCAATCGGTAGACCGAAAGGAGTGACAGTAGACCTGGATGGAGTGCGCACTAAAGCATATTTTGAAGTAATTGAAATAGTGGACGACACAACACCATATCCAGCGTTGCTTGGCTTGGAATGGGCATTTGACAACCATGCCATAATCAATTTGAAGACACGTAAAATGACATTCGAGTCAGGTGAATACAGGGTCATTGCACCATTAGACCCATCATAAGGAGAAAGGTTTGTAGAACCTACTTTCTTAGACTTAGAGGAAATTGGCCAGTTGTACAGAACAACTGCGCACGATGAGGATTACGTAAATCCAACTGTAGATGGAATACTCAGTTGGAAGAGCATTATTTCATGTACAACATACTCAGATACCGGCTTAGAAAACTGGCAACAAATCCTACATGAAGTGTCTACGAGAATATGTGAACGAATAGACCATGCAGTAAGATGGGTAGGCACAGAGATAAGGGAACCACCCAGTTTCCATGGAGTAAACGATTTGGAAACATTTTTGGCACAATATGAAGATGAATTTTTCGAGAATCAAAGACTCTTATCACTTGATATAGAACTCAAGGCCACACCTGCAAGATGTTGGGGTGCACACAAAGAGACAATCACATATTGCTACCAATGTATGCAGTTACTGCGCATAAGGTTCAACGCAGAACATAGAGACAACAAGCAACAAAAGTATGATGGATAGGGGGCACCAGCGGAACACTTGGAGAAGTGAAAAACACTGTGGAAATTGACACCCCCAGAGGAATGGCCCCATTATTTTATACACACTCTAAAGGGCATACCAACAAACTGGTATACAGACCGAGAACTGTGTAGAGAGATTGCGACCTGGACGGTATTACAATAGAATTTTACAGACATTTTCTCATTAGAGCATGAGAACCCCAACATAGATGCAGCTCTGAAAAATATAAGAGGGGTGATATTCATCAAGGAACTAGAATTCAAGCTCATAATATAAGAGAAACAATGGAACAAACAAACAATCAAAGAACTATTGTCATGTTACCATGTGCAGGAGGAAGCACCAGATGAAGACGATCTGCTCGATATTCAGATCGAGGAAGCATAAGGTGAAAGAGAAGTGGAGGGCCCACCGATAGAATCAGAAGTGATTTTCATGCCAATCAAGGTAAATAAAGTCAACATTGGGATAGTTAATAATCCCAAAATGGCCAACATTGGAGACTACTGAGATGAACAAACAATAGAATGCATAACAGAGTTACTGTGTGAGTACAACGACCTATTTCCCACAACATTTACAAAGATGAAGGGAATATCAGGAGAGCTAGGAGAGATGAATATACCACTCAGAGATGACGTGAGAATGATCAGACATCAACCATATAGACCGAACCCAATATATAAGCAGAAAGTCAAAGTTGAGATCGATAGGATGCTCGGCACTGTAATCATAGAACCAGTCAAAGAATCAGAATGGATAAGCCTGATGGTAGTTCATGACAAAAAAACAAGGAGGGATATGGATATGCATCGACTTGAGAAAGTTGAATGAAGCATGCCTACATGATCCGTTCCCTACACCTTTCACAGATGAAGTACTGGAGAATGTAGGAGGACATGAAGCTTACTCATTCACTAATGGATTCTCAGGCTACCATCAGATCAAAATATCACAGGAAGATAGATACAAGACCACGTTTACGACATAATAGGGATCCTGCCAATACACAGTCATGCCGTTTGGACTAAAGAATGCACCAACAATATTTTCCAGAGTAGTCATCGTCGTGTTTAAATAATTCATCCACTAGTTTCTATAGGTATACTTGGATGATTGGACAATCTATAGTTTGTTGAAATACCATGCCGAGGTCTTACAGCTGATGTTAGAAATATGTAGACAGTGCCAGATATCATTAAACATAAAGAAATGCATATTCATAACATCGTTTGGGATATTATTGGGCCATATAGTATGCAAACAAGGTTTACTAGTATATCCTGCGAAGATTGCAGTAATTGTTATCTTACCACCACAAAAAATAGTCCGTCAGCTAAGAGCGACACTGGGACACACATGATATTATAGAAAGTTCATCAAAGGATACGTGCAGATTACCACACCAATGGAAAAACTGTTAAGAAAAGAGACAAAGTTTTAGTGGGATGACGAGTGTCAACACGATTTGGATACGTTGAAAGAGAAGATGGTCACCATGCTGATACTAGTATTTCCAGATTGGGAGAAGACATTCCATGTCCATGTAGGTGCATCAGCCATAACACTTGGAGCTATCTTGGCATAACCATGAACGAGAGATTTAGACCACCCTATAGCCTTTGTAAGAATAAAGCTATCAGAATCGGAACATAACTACAACACCACAGAGAGAGAAGGGCTAGCTATGGTCTACGCACTATAGAAGTTCAGACATTACTTATTGGGAAAAAGATTTAACATGTTCACATATCACTCAGCCCTTAAATACCTGGTCAACAAGCCAATGTCGGGGGGGAGAATTTGTCGATGGTTACTACTGTTTCAAGAATTTGACTTTGAAGTAATAGTTAAGCCAAGAAAACTAAATGCAGGACCTGACCACCTRTCCAGGGTCACAAATGGAGAAGAACCTACGAATTTAGAAGACAACTTTCTAGACGCACAGTTATTTTCAGTCCAGATCACCGACGATCACTTTGCAGATATCATTCAATACTTGAGCACAGGCACCACRCCACGTGAATACAACATCRCGCWGAAGAAAAACCTTGTAGTCCRTGCAACAGACTATCAACTGATCGCATGCCACTTATAAAAAATGGGTGCAGATAACATCTTGCRAAGATATGYGTTAGAACACGAAATACCAAGAGTTTTAACAGAAGCCCATGAGGGAATAGCATGAGGAAATTACGCAGGAAAAGCTACYGCATAGAAGGTATTGCATGCAAGACTATGGTGGCTGACCAYTCACAGAGACTTGAAGGATTACTGCCAGATATGTGACGTCTKTCAAAGGGTAGGTAAACCCAACAGAAGGGACGAGATGCCATTATGACCACAAGTAACATTGCAGGAATTCGATAAATGGGCAATAGAGTTTGTGGGCCTAATCAACCCACCAACAAAAAGAACAGGAGCAAGGTACATCATCACCGCGATGAAGTACCTAACAAGATGGGTGGAAGCCACACCAGTAAAGGATTGCAGCATAGAAACAACAACACACATTCTCTTTGAACAAGTGATCACTTGATTTGGGTGCCCACGAGTTTTGATGAGTGACCAAGACACACACTTTATAAACAACACTATCAACACTATGACCGAAGAGTTTGAAGTCCATCATCATAAGAGCACACCATATCACCCACATGTAAATGGCACAGTAGAAGCCTTTAACAAAATCCTTGAGAATGCACTGACAAAGATCTGTAATGTCAACATGGACGATTGGGACCTCAATATACCAACAATATTGTGGTCCTACAAGATTACATGCAAGAATTTGACAGGGCACATGCCATTTAAACTAGTATATGGCCAAGAAGCAGTGGTGCCATTAGAATTTCTGGTTCCCAGTCTGCGTGTAGCAACAATTACACACATGAGAGAATGAGGCACAATACAGGAGAGACTAAACCAGTTTATGACCATGGAGGAAGATCAGGTCTTAGCAGGGTTCCACCAACAAGTTTAGAAAGTAAGGGACAAAGCTTGGCATGATAGACACATCAAGAACAAAATTTTTAAGGAAGGATATTTAGTGTTGATGTATGATAGAAAATCATTTCAGCACCCAAGAAAGATCATAATGCATTGGTTACAACCATACAAAGTAAAAACTATCACAGACGGAGGAGTTGTACAGTTGAAATACTTATCAAGCACATAACTCAGAGGAATGATAAATGGAAGCCGACTAAAACAGTACAAGGACAATCAACCACCCACAACTGAAAGAGCCACCATGCAGTAAAAAATAAATCATATATATAGAATTTTAAACAGTACCAACAGAGGCATAGTGCACCGAAAGAAGAAGGAGCACACACACTTAGGAATACAAACTCGGTGAGGACAAGGCCAATGACCAGGTCACATTGGAAAAAAGTGGGAAAAGAAATAATGAAAAAAGCAGTACGAAACGATGGAGTTATGTGGAATTAAATGACGGGAAGGACCAACGGGATGTTGTAACACTCCCACGTCGGGGCATAAAAAATTTCGCTTTTCTTAAAGGACATAATCTACATTCATGGTTTCTAATTTGGAAAGTTGGGGAACTAGTTCGACCTCCTGGTCAAGGATCTCTGATTATGAAGCCAAACAAATCTCTGAGACCTTGATGGTCTTGTTTTGTAATTACACACAGAACCTTTCAGCTTCTTGGAGCAGGTTTAAGGGCACCCACGACCTTCCCTTTCACTCCCCTATGAAATCTCAAAGTACTGGGCATTAGCTCCTTTTATGGATAAGCCCCCTCTTGATGTGACCTTGGGCGATGACCTTATGGGACCGCATGATTGCGGACCCGGCCAAAGGTGGTTTGAATCAAACTTCTTTTTAGCCCGCAATTCTCCTCGAGCCTCCACGCGTCCTCTTTTCAAATCCACGGTTTGAATTGTGGCCCGCCCTAAAATTTTTAATGTTCATGCAACTCCTATCCCCACAATGCTACGGGACCGTCGATCTCCCGATATTGACGATACTTCAAAAAATGGTGGTTCAAATATGCCCCTCTCAGACCTACGAATCAGATTTGACCTCTTGCAAAATCAACGGACGAGATCTCCTTCGTGATTTCGGGTTTCGGGAGTTTCAAATCTCAAAACCCTGCTCTCTTCCGTACTTCAATATTTTGAGTTGACGATCTGTGAACACCTATCCTCCTAATCAACGACCCTACCTTTACTTCGGGTGGTTGACCTTTCCACTGGACCAATGGTCTTGTGGCCCTCTTCTTGATCAACGGTCGAGATCTCCTTCGGGTTTCAGACTTCTGAGATCTCAAATCTCAAACTTCACCCTTTTTCACAATGGATTTTATCTAGAGGCTATAATCCACTGACGCGTGTCCTATTGATCTGACGATCCATGATTACTTTAGGTATTTACTTGGAGTTCATATATTTTCTCCACGTCTCCCTTAGATCATACGACTATGAATTACTTTGGATATTTATCCGAAATTCTCAGATTTTCACCACGTCTCCCTTGGATCTGACAGCTCAGATCCACTTCGGGTGATCCGACACTTGAAATTCACTTCGGATGACCTGACGACTCAGCTTCACTTTGGCTGATCAAACAGTTGATATTTTATTCGGATTTTCGGAAGTTCAAATTTCAGAATTCTCAAATCTCAACCCTTGCCTTCTCCTGAATAGACAGTATCTGACGGATTAGATTTACCTTGGTGATCCAATGATTGAGATTTACTTTGGGTGATCTGACGACTCAGATCTTCTTCGGCTGGTCGGAGGATTGGGATTCACTTTAGATTTTTGGGACTTCAAACTTTGCAAATCTCAAATCTCAACTGAGAAACTCTCGAATGGATTTCTCGAAGCTGCTGATCTGATGGCTCAGATTCACCTTGGTAATCCGATGCTTGATGTTTACTTCGGATGATCTGACGGTCGACGTTTACTTCCACAGATTCACGTCACCTGTCCTCTAGATCTGATGGTTCAGATATACTTCGGATGATCTGATGGTCCAGATCTCTTCGGATCTTCTTCCCTTCGACACCTAGGCACTTCAACCCTTTGGCACATCGATGCTTCAAGATTCAGGAGTTTAAACTATCAATCTGAAACTTTCGAAGTGATTTCTCCAGATTTACTGATATGTTGATGCGTGTCTCCTGGCGATCAACGACCAGGATTTACTCCGGCTATTTGTCCTCCTTATCCACAATCCTCCGAAGTTGTGGATCTTACAACACCTGTCCTCCTTGACGATGGACGATCCCAATTTACTTCGGGACTTTAACAAGTCCACTCTCCTATTCACACAAGGGTTAAGTCCCGTGCATTTATTTCTGGATCCAATGGTTACTGTTCCTTCACACTCAGATCCATTAGATGGAATCCGTTCCACTCCTCTGTGCTTCCTTTGTTCACTGGACGCTGATCTAATGGTCCAGGATCCTCTCCACAACCGATCTGATGGATGTTGTTGCTCCTCCTCCTGAGCTTTTGACTTCCTCTAGATTAGAGGATTTTCTAAGTATTCAAAGGCCTCGACCTTTGTTCCTCCTACGAGTTCGTCTCTTGGACCTCATCTGTACTTCTGAAAAGCACTTATCTCTTCTGGGCTTCAGGACATGAAATGATTTCTACTCTTGTGCCCTCTTAGCACTATCTCTTCTGATCTTCAACTTCTCAGACCTCGAAGGTCTCTGTCCCTTCTATTCCTCAAAGGGATGTTTGTGCCCTCCTGGGAAATTTCGCTCTAGCACTCCTTACTGAGCTGCAGAGTGTTCGGTAACTTTGTGAGTGTCTCCTAAGTGCTCTGTAACTTCACCTTTGGGGTTTTGGTCACTCCAACATGTGAATCTCCTGAAGCACGGACTCCAAATCTCATAGATCAGATAGTCGAGAAGGATCCCAATGGATCTAGAGACCCACGGTCCAGATTAACTTCAGGACTTTGGGGATATTTACTTCCCTTATGACAAACTCACAGTTCACTGAACTCGTGAAGTATGGAGGACTCAAGGGGTTAACTCCCACACTCCTTTTTGTATCCAATGGTCACAACAAACCTTGGCTCTTTCCGAATATTTTCTCATTCATTCATCATCCAAACAAATGAGCCTTCCCTTTCGATACTTCAATATCACTACTCTTCCTGAGCTTTGTTAGCTCTGAAAGGATTAACAACTTTTCACTCTTTCTCTTGGACGTAATAGTTGGAAGAATCCTTCCGCGCACCCCTTACGTTCATTCCTCAACTCTAGAAATTAAGTGGTTCTCAGTCTTTGTTTGCCTCGAAGAGAGCCTATGCATACACTCACTATCTCTCCTGATATTTAACAGACTCTATCCTCCAAAGGACTCAGAACGACTAGGAGGGTCGACACACGTACATGAAACTATGCCCAAGGTCAAAGAACTCACAGTTCGTGGCTCTAGCTTAAGCTCCCACAGGGCACAAGCATCTATGAGTATAAAACATATCCCATACATGTAATTTCCTACTTGCCTAATTATACAATCAAGCAGATACCAAAAAGGGGTACAGTATAAATCATTACCCCCGTGCCAAGCAATGATATCACCAGGAA
>ML786729.1:30777-52403 GCA_009831015.1 Picea engelmannii | reverse complement strand
TCAAAGGGTAGGTAAACCCAACAGAAGGGACGAGATGCCATTATGACCACAAGTAACATTGCAGGAATTCGATAAATGGGCAATAGAGTTTGTGGGCCTAATCAACCCACCAACAAAAAGAACAGGAGCAAGGTACATCATCACCGCGATGAAGTACCTAACAAGATGGGTGGAAGCCACACCAGTAAAGGATTGCAGCATAGAAACAACAACACACATTCTCTTTGAACAAGTGATCACTTGATTTGGGTGCCCACGAGTTTTGATGAGTGACCAAGACACACACTTTATAAACAACACTATCAACACTATGACCGAAGAGTTTGAAGTCCATCATCATAAGAGCACACCATATCACCCACATGTAAATGGCACAGTAGAAGCCTTTAACAAAATCCTTGAGAATGCACTGACAAAGATCTGTAATGTCAACATGGACGATTGGGACCTCAATATACCAACAATATTGTGGTCCTACAAGATTACATGCAAGAATTTGACAGGGCACATGCCATTTAAACTAGTATATGGCCAAGAAGCAGTGGTGCCATTAGAATTTCTGGTTCCCAGTCTGCGTGTAGCAACAATTACACACATGAGAGAATGAGGCACAATACAGGAGAGACTAAACCAGTTTATGACCATGGAGGAAGATCAGGTCTTAGCAGGGTTCCACCAACAAGTTTAGAAAGTAAGGGACAAAGCTTGGCATGATAGACACATCAAGAACAAAATTTTTAAGGAAGGATATTTAGTGTTGATGTATGATAGAAAATCATTTCAGCACCCAAGAAAGATCATAATGCATTGGTTACAACCATACAAAGTAAAAACTATCACAGACGGAGGAGTTGTACAGTTGAAATACTTATCAAGCACATAACTCAGAGGAATGATAAATGGAAGCCGACTAAAACAGTACAAGGACAATCAACCACCCACAACTGAAAGAGCCACCATGCAGTAAAAAATAAATCATATATATAGAATTTTAAACAGTACCAACAGAGGCATAGTGCACCGAAAGAAGAAGGAGCACACACACTTAGGAATACAAACTCGGTGAGGACAAGGCCAATGACCAGGTCACATTGGAAAAAAGTGGGAAAAGAAATAATGAAAAAAGCAGTACGAAACGATGGAGTTATGTGGAATTAAATGACGGGAAGGACCAACGGGATGTTGTAACACTCCCACGTCGGGGCATAAAAAATTTCGCTTTTCTTAAAGGACATAATCTACATTCATGGTTTCTAATTTGGAAAGTTGGGGAACTAGTTCGACCTCCTGGTCAAGGATCTCTGATTATGAAGCCAAACAAATCTCTGAGACCTTGATGGTCTTGTTTTGTAATTACACACAGAACCTTTCAGCTTCTTGGAGCAGGTTTAAGGGCACCCACGACCTTCCCTTTCACTCCCCTATGAAATCTCAAAGTACTGGGAATTAGCTCCTTTTATGGATAAGCCCCCTCTTGATGTGACCTTGGGCGATGACCTTATGGGACCGCATGATTGCGGACCCGGCCAAAGGTGGTTTGAATCAAACTTCTTTTTAGCCCGCAATTCTCCTCGAGCCTCCACCTGTCCTCTTTTCAAATCCATGGTTTGAATTGTGGCCCACCCTAAACTTTTTAACGTTCATGCAACTCCTATCCCCACAATGCTACGGGACCGTCGATCTCCCGATATTGACGATACTTCAAAAAATGGCGGTTCAAATATGCCCCTCTCAGACCTACGAATCAGATTTGACCTCTTGCAAAATCAACGGACGAGATCTCCTTCGTGATTTTGGGTTTCGGGAGTTTCAAATCTCAAAACCCTGCTCTCTTCCGTACTTCAATCTTTTGAGTTGACGATCTGTGAACACCTGTCCTCCTAATCAACGACCCTACCTTTAATTCGGGTGGTTGACCTTTCCACTGGACCAATGGTCTTGTGGCCCTCTTCTTGATCAACGGTCAAGATCTCCTTTGGGTTTCAGACTTCTGAGATCTCAAATCTCAAACTTCACCCTTTTTCACAATGGATTTTATCCAGAGGCTATAATCCACTGACGCGTGTCCTATTGATCTGACGATCCATGATTACTTTAGGTATTTACTTGGAGTTCATATATTTTCTCCACGTCTCCCTTAGATCATACGACTATGAATTACTTTGGATATTTATCCGAACTTCTCAGATTTTCACCACGTCTCCCTTGGATCTGACGGCTCAGATCCACTTCGGGTGATCCGACACTTGACATTCACTTCGGATGACCTGACGACTCAGCTTCACTTTGGCTGATCAAACAGTTGATATTTTCTTCGGATTTTCGGAAGTTCAAATTTCATAATTCTCAAATCTCAACCCTTGCCTTCTCTTGAATAGACAGTATCTGACGGATCAGATTTACCTTGATGATCCAATGATTGAGATTTACTTTGGGTGATCTGACGACTCAGATCTTCTTCGGATGGTCGGAGGATTGGGATTCACTTCATATTTTTGGGACTTCGAACTTTGCAAATCTCAAATCTCAACTGAGAAACTCTCGAATGGATTTCTCGAAGCTGCTGATCTGATGGCTCAGATTCACCTTGGTAATCCGATGCTTGATGTTTACTTCGGATGATCCGACGATCGACGTTTACTTCGGGTCTTCACTCGGAATCCACAGATTCACATCACCTGTCCTCTAGATCTGATGGTTCAGATATACTTCAGATGATCTGACGGTCCAGATCTCTTCGACTCTTCTTCCCTTCGACACCTCGGCACTTCAGCCCTTTGGCACATTGATGCTTCGAGCTTCGGGAGTTTAAACTATCAATCTGAAACTTTCGAAGTGATTTCTCCAGATTTACTGATATGTTGATGCGTGTCTCCTGGCGATCAACGACCAGGATTTACTCCGGCTATTTGTCCTCCTCCTTATCCACAATCCTCCGAAGTTGTGGATCTTACGCCACCTGTCCTCCTTAACGATGGACGATCCCAATTTACTTCGGGACTTTGACAAGTCCACTCTCCTATTCACACAAGGGTTAAGTCCCGTGCATTTGTTTCTGGATCCAATGGTTACTGTTCCTTCATGCTCAGATCCATTAGATGGAATCTGTTCCACTCCTCTGTGCTTCCTTTGTTCACTGGATGCTGATCTAATGGTCCAGGATCCTCTCCACAACTGATCTAATGGATGTTGTCGCTCCTCCTCCTGAGCTTTTGACTTCCTCTAGATTAGAGGATTTTCTAAGTATTCAAAGGCCTCGACCTTTGTTCCTCCTACAAGTTCGTCTCTTGGACCTCATCTGTACTTCTGAAAAGCACTTATCTCTTCTGGGCTTCGGGACATGAAATGATTTCTACTCTTGTGCCCTCTTAGCACTATCTCTTCTGAGCTTCAACTTCTCAGACCTCGAAGGTCTCTGTCCCTTCTATTCCTCAAAGGGATGTTTGTTCCCTCCTAGGAAATTTCTCTCTAGCACTCCTTACTGAGCTGCAGAGTGTTCGGTAACTTTGTGAGTGTCTCCTAAGTGCTCTGTAACTTCACCTTCGGGGTTTTGGTCACTCCAACATGTGAATCTCCTGAAGCACGGACTCCAAATCTCATAGATCAGACAGTCGAGAAGGATCCCAATGGATCTAGAGACCCATGGTCCAGATTAACTTCAGGACTTCGGGGATATTTACTTCCCTTATGAAAAACTCACAGTTCACTGAACTCGTGAAGTCCGGAGGACTCAAGGGGTTAACTCCCACACTCCTTTTTGTATCCAATGGTCACAACAAACCTTGGATCTTTCCGAATATTTTCTCATTCGTTCGTCATCCAAACAAAGGAGCCTTCCCTTTCGATACTTCAATATCACTACTCTTCCTGAGCTTTGTTAGCTCTGAAAGGATTAACAACTTTTCACTCTTTCTCTTGGATGTAACAGTTGGAAGAATCCTTCCGCGCACCCCTTACATTCATTCCTCAACTCTAGAAATTAAGTGGTTCTCAGTCTTTGTTTGCCTCGAAGAGAGCCTATGCATACGCTCACTATCTCTCCTGAGATTTAACAGACTCTATCCTCCAAAGGACTCAGAACGACTAGGAGGGTCGACACACATACATGAAACTATGCCCAAGGTCAAAGAACTCACAGTTCGTGGCTCTAGCTTAATCCTCCACAGGGCACAAGCATCTATGAGTATAAAACATATCCCATACATGTAATTTCCTACTTGCCTAATTATACAATCAAGCAGATACCAAAAAGGGGTACAGTATAAATCATTACCCCCGTGCCAAGCAATGATATCACCARGAAACTCTTGCAGTTMTCAAGGGATCTTTCTCTGTTTCAGCTTCTGCTTSGGTTCTKTTCTCTACAAACTTTCATATATTTCCTTCTCTGTTATGGCCTCAGTGAGGTTTATCAGATGCTCACTCAGCATCAAGCTCGCGACCTTCTCTTTATTATCCACTGGAGAGATCTGAGAATTCTCCTTATCCATTTGTATATCTTTCTTCTAGGATGGTTCTCGACCCATCCTGTTCCTTTTGTCAGAAGGGAACTCCAGTCAGCTTGGCCTGTCATACCCAGTGGTACTTTGGGCTGACATTTTGCAGTTTTGGCCATGCTTCTATTCATGGGAGTGGTTAATTATTCAACCACTGGTCCTTTCTTCATTAACTGATTTCTCTTCTTGGGATCCAAAGGAGGTTTATTATCCTCATCAAGGGAATTAGGGGTTATTTGATATAATGACCCTCCCTTATAGTTTTCACATTCTTTCCTCTAGTGATATCATGGACAATACTTTCAAGGCTTCATCCCCACAGTCAATTATTAGCAACTCAAACAATAATACATTTACACTGTCCACATGCCTTAGCATGGTAAATCATATTTTATAATTAATTACAAGCTGGGGGAAACATGGGTGTTACAATTCCCTCCCCCTTAAAGGAACACCGTCCTTGGTGTTCTTTCTCAAAACACCTGTCATGCCTTTTTCATTCAGCTATTTCAAAAATATTGATCCTTCTTCCTCGGGAAGGTCCTTTTTCATACCTTTAATCTTGGTCACTTTCTTTTAATAATTCTTGGACAACAAGCACGTTAATCATAGTCTTATGTGAAAATATTGCATACAAAAAAAATTCTAGGAAAATTTTATAATCTTAGCACAATAATTATCTGCGCAGTTTGTGGATTTATATCCACATGGTTGTTTTGTTATCCATGATCATTGTTTTTCCTTGACATACCCATTGTGCGCATGATCCCAATTCATTAGTTTACAAGAACTATCATGGTTTTGTATTCCTTGCGGTGACTCATCCTCCAGGCCCAGGCTCAGGCATCCCGTTCTTTGTTATACAGTCCCTCGGGTGATCCATCTTACCTTGCCAAGGTTTTCTCGCACAGGAAGAACTACCCATCGTGTGAATGATCCCGATCAGTAGTTTACTAGAACTATTAAGGTCTACTCTTCCTTGCGGTCACTCACCCTCCAGGTCCAGGCTCAGGCATCCCCTTCTCTGCTATACAGTCCCTCAGGTGATCCATCTTTCCTTGCCAAGGTTTTCTCGCACAAAAAGAATTCTAGAGACTCTGTTGAGTCTTATAGTAGAGGCATCCCTCATAATTTCTTTGTCGAGGTGTCCCTCCGGCTTGTGTTACCTTAACACAATATATTCTAGGCGATCATGGCTTACCACGGGGTTCCCATGGCTCAATAGTAACCATTTTTCATGCTTTTACAGTTTGACAGCCTTCTGACTCAGCTAAAGTTAGGGACGAAGGTTACTCTCCTTCTCTCGACTCAATCATAGATAGGGACGAAGGTTACTCTCCTTCTCCCGAGTGAGTATATATAGGGATCAGATTATACTGTTTCTCACATATAAAAATTCACGAGACATCATCATAAATTTTAAATTCAAAAATTTCTTGTAAATCTGTGACCCACAGATATCAAAATTCCACATTTTGTTTCCATATTTGTTTCGCATAGGAAACCAATTCATAATTATGGGACTTTCCTTCCCATAACGGTTTGGCTCATCAGGCAATTGGTCTTCCTTATGGTTTACAATGCTGCCATATTCAAGACTCCTTTGCTTCTTGCACTTTCAACTTCAATAAGCCAAACAAATTGTTAGTTTCCATGCACATACATTTTATTGCACCTTTATAACATCATCACAAACAATTTCATAATTGTGCATACTAACAATCAAATTCACTTTCTCAGAAAGGAAATACCATTCCTTGTAGTTTGACTCAGTAGGAAATTTGTGTTCCTTATGGGCTTACAATACTACCATATCCAAGACCCATTTTCTCCTGCAATTTCAACATTCCTCAGCCAAACAAATTGTTAGTTTTCATGCGCATTACCTTTTCAAAATCAAGCATACTAACAATCCAAGTCATTTTCATCTATTCAATGATACAAAGCAAAAGGATACATCATCCCTCACCTATGCATCGTTTCAGCCTACTAAATTTTTCAGAATGTAATTCATATATTAATTGACCTTAATGAATGTGCCAAAATTCGTGGCCACATTCATATCCAATGCACCTTTGCATTGATTTTAAGTTTCCCACACTTTACGACAAGTACTTTGTCATGGTGCGTTGGAGCTTAGCCAAGATTTTCACCATATGGTTTATTCATTCTCATTCATTGTTATAGCAGGACTATGCTTCCGGCTACAGGATGATCACGATTCCCAAATCAGTACACATGAAACTCAAAAGTTTCATATGAATGCCTTTAAGCATTCTTCCTCCATTAATAACTAGGGTGCCAACACTCATGGCCACCCATATTAGTTTTCCTTCAACGCTTACATAATGTAAGCAAAACATTGGAAGGTCCTCCTTTCTTACTGAAAAATCCATTGTCTTCCATCTTATGCAACATGTGTTCCCTCAATGCATTCCATGCAACGTGCCATCTATGAGCACTTTTGTTTCCAATGATTCCTTGATTGATCCATGTATTCATGACATGTCAGTTCATGAATTCTTCTGAGGATTACAATCAGTCTTTACTACTGGAGGTTCATACCTCCATTATTCAGGTTATCCTTCCTGAATCATAGCTTACTTGGGTATCCAAGGAATACAACTCCCTTCAACGTTCCATACATAACATTGAGACCATAAAACATTTCAGAAGGGATTCTTACCCAATCCCTTCATACCTTGTGCCACATAGGCATGAACATTTTTATACCAGTTTTGGTTATTAACACCCCCTCTGATATTATCCCATCAGTGGTGCTCCATGGGGACTTTTAAAGTCCCTTCAACAATATTTCAACAAGAACATTCTCACAGTCATCCTCTGATTGAGGTTGTTCGTTATTGGAAACTGTCTTTCTCAAAAACTCCAATATATTTTTTTCTACACATGATATACATCATAAACACATTAGTCGTCATGTAAATTAAAAATGAAAGTACCATAACATTTAAATTAATAAAACATTTTTAGAAATGTCCTATCATATTTGTATGCACTTCATCACATTATCCTTAATGTTTTCATGAGTGTAATACCGACAGTTCTCAACGGTTTCTGTAGTAATACAATCCTCATCACTCTGGTGTCAAAACATCTACTTCTATTAGTAAATCATCTTTATCATTCCAAAGGGAACAAAACACATAACAAGAAAAGAGTTAGGGCTCTCCCCTTCTTCCAATTCTTTCTACACTACCTGGGGCTTTCCAGCCCAACTGAGCTATCTATAAAGGCCTTACTTCCTTTTCTTAACATGGCTTCAACCAAGCCTATTCAATCAAACATACTCCTTTATTCATTCATTAGTCTCCTATTCATTACATGATGCTTTCAAAATGTAATCCAGGATTCTTATATATATATATATATATATATATATATATATATATATATATATATATATATATATATATATATATATATATATATATATAAGCTTGTAGTTCACTGCTCAATTTCTCAATAGTTACTAAGGTCGTGACTCTAACCCCCTGATTCATTGATAGAGTTTTCACGCAGTTCTTCCATAGGGGACTCCTTCAACATGAAAATTCCTTATTGCATGTCCATCACTATCTGTGCTGGACTTAACCTTGAGTTAGCTTTTATTTGTTTACTAAATATTCCTTAAGGAATATAAACATGCACCTTTGTCATGTACCCAAATTATGTATCCATACATATTCTGGTTTTGTTAACTTACATCAATGATGTACTTAACCATATTCATAATCCTAAACTTGATTGTAGCAGGCATAGGTATGTTTCACAGCCCACCTACATCTCTACTTTTAAGATCAGTCAACTCAGGATTGTTCACAATCCTTCTCATGTGATTCTTAAAGGCATAATCATTTTCCTCTTATTATGACAACAAGGCATATTTTCTCATTTATCCTTTTTATCTAATTATATTAGTATTTTCCTGAGGAAAGGGAATACATTCCCCCTCAAGCTATTATTTGGAACATAAATTTCATGACTCTTTGGAATGGAGTCAACCATGCATCCATAGTATTCATTTATTCTGGACAAGAGTAATTCTTGCTTTATATTTCACTCATAAGGGCAACCATATTGTACCTATAACTATACTCTTACATCATACATGTGCATCACTTGCACGTTTAATATCATTCGTACCTAACTGGTATTAATATTAGGCTTCATATTAGGAAGTTCCACAATACATTAAACCCATGCACTCAAGCATAATTGAACATAGATAAGTATCATCATGCTAGCTTATTGGTTGCACCTTTTTCCATATCATTCAAACACATGGACATATCAAGCTTCTATATCCTTTTCCCAAGGATCTTCCAATCATCCTTATGATCATGTATACACATTCGTGTATAAGTAGGTGCATCTCTTGCACCTTTTTACCTCATGCATTCTCTTGATAGTTTAATTTCATCATTAGTGTCTTTTAGTTTGAGATTTCAGTCACTTACAGGACTAATCTCACAGTCATATCTCCTATTGATGTTGCCTTCTATTATGAAAATAACCAACCAAGTTCACTTTCCTCTTTATGCGACAACGTCTAGCAAGAAAACCTTCTTGCCTCAGCATCCATAGGGTTTTTCCCATCTCACTTTTCTCTGGTCACGAGGAGTTATATACTTCGATTTTAATTTAAAGCAGTAACTATAACTGCCAAGGATCCTACCCGATCCTATCGGATTCCTTTAATACCACAAAGGTATTAACCATTATATAATCCACCATCATCAGTGCCTGAAGTTTCAACTGCCCATGCTTAGAAGCAGTGTTATGAACACCAGGTCATCCATCCTTCGGGCTTCAGCTGATTTTTATAGAACCCTGCCACTTTCAACTATTCACATTCAAGTCTTATTATAAATGTTAATTAGCATATCCCTACTCCGGTAAGAGTAGTTATCACTTTGACAAAGGGCTAAAGAAATTCGACAAGAATTCCCAAAATCACAGGTTCAATCTACAATCCTTCTCCTCAAGAAATAAATGTAGATAACAATACCCACCTACGCGACTCGTACATGAGCCCAAGTAAGCCAAGTGTTGTAACCATGATCTGATACCAATTTGTAACACTCCCATGACGGGGCATAAAATTTTTCTCTTTTCTTAAAGGATAGAATCTCCATTCATGGTTTCTAATTTGGAAAGTCAGGGAACCAATCCGATCTCCTCGTCAAGGATCTCTGATTCTGAATCCAAACAACTCTCTAAGACCTTGATGATCTCATTCTGTATTTACACAAAGAACCTTTCGGCTTCTTGGATCATGTTTAAGGGCACTCGTGACCTTCCCTTTCACTCCCCTGTGAAATCTCAGAGTACTGGGCATGAGATCCTTTTCTGGATAAGCCCCCTCTTGATGTGACCTTGGGCGATGACCTTACGGGACCGCGTGATTGTGGGCGTTGCAAAAGGAGAATTGAATCAAACCGATTTTCGGCTTGTAATTCTCCTCGAGCCTCCACGTGTCCTCTTTTCAAATCCACGGTTTGAATTGTGGCCCGCCCTCAACTTTTTAACGTTCATGCAACTCCTATCCCTGCAATGCTACGAGACTGTTGATCTCTCGATATTAACGGTACTTTGAAAATTGACGGTTCAGATCTGCCCCTCTCAAACCTACGGATCAGATCTGACCTCTTGCAAAATCAATGGACGAGATCTCCTTCGTTATTCCGGGTTTCGGGAGTTTCAAATCTCAAAACCCTGCTCTCTTCCATACTTCAATCTTTTGAGTTGACGATCTGCAGACACCTATCCTCTTAATTAATGACCCTTCCTTTACTTCGGGTGGTTGACCTTTAAACTAAACCAATGGTCTTGTGGCCCTCTTCTTGATCAACGGTCAAGATCTCCTTCTGATTTCAGACTTCTGAGATCTCAAATCTCAAACTTCACCTTTTTTCCCAATGGATTTTATCCGAAGGCTATAATCCACTAATGTGTGTCCTCTTGATCTAACGATTGAGGATTACTTCGGGTCTTTACCCGGAGTCCACAGATTTTCTCCACGTCTCCCTTAGATCAAACGACTACGAATTACTTCGGATATTTATCCAGAGTTCTCAGATTTTTGCCACATCTCCCTTAGATATGACGACTCAGATGCACTTCGGGTGATCTGACGCTTGACATTCACTTCGGACAATCTGATGACTCAACTTCACTTCGGTTGAGAAGACAGTTGATATTTACTTCAAATTTCCATAATTTCGGACTTCAGAATTCTCAACTCTCAACCCTTGCCTTCTCCTAAATAGACAGTATCTAACGACTCAGATTTACCTTGGCGATTCAACACTTGAGATTTACTTCGGGTGATCTGACAGCTCAAATATGCTTCGGCTGGTCGGACGATTGGGATTCGCTTCAGATTTCTAGGACTTTGGACTTCACGAATCTCAAATCTCAACTGAGAAACTCTCGAATGGATTTCCCAAAGCTGCTAATCTGATGACTCAGATTCACTTTGGTAATCCGACGTTTGATGTTTACTTCGGTTGATCCAACAATCGACATTTACTTCAAGTCTTCATCCAGAATCCACATATTCACGCCACCTATCCTCTAGATCTGACGGTTCAGAACTACTTTGGACGATATGACGGTCCAAATCTCTTCGGATATTCGGTGCTTCCACCCTTCGAAAATTCGGTACTTCGGCCCTTCGACACATCATCGCTTCGGTCCTTCGGTGCTCCAGGCTTCAGGAGTTTCAACTCTCAATCTGAAACTCTCGAAGTGATTTCTCTGGAGTTACTGATTTGTTGACGCATGTCCCATGGTGATCAATGACTAGGATTTACTCCAACTATTTGTCCTCCTCCTTGTCCAAAATCCTCTGAAGTTGTGGATTTTAAGCCACCTTTCCTCCTTAACGATGGAAGGTCCCAAATTATTTCGGGACTTCAAAAATTTGACAAGTCCACTCTCTTGCGCACACAAGGGTTAAGTCCCATGCATTTACTTCCAGATCCAATGGTTACTGGTCCTTCATGCTCAGATCCAACAGATGGGATCTGTTCCTCTCCTCTGCTCTTCCTTTGTTCACTAGACGCTAATCTAATGGTCCAGGCTCCTCTGCACAACTGATCTGATGGCTGCTATCGCTCCTCCTCCTGAGATTTCCACTTCCTCTATCTTAGAGGATTTTCTAAGTATTCAAAGGCCTCGACCTTTATTCCTCCTACGAGTCCATCTCTTGAACCTCATCTGCACTTCTAAAAGGCACTTATCTCTTCTAGGATTCGATACTTGGAATAATTCCTACTCTTGTGCCCTCTTAACACTATTTCTTATGAGCTTCAATGGCTCAGACCTCAAAGGTCTCTGTCCCTTCTATTCCTCAAAGGGATGTCTGTTCCCTCTTGGCAACTTTCTCTCAAGCACTCCTTACTGACCTGCAAAGTGTTCGGTAACTTTGTGAGTGTCTCCTAAGTGCTCTGTAACTTCCCCTTTGGGGTTTTGGTCACTCCAACATGCGAATCTACCGAAGCGCGAACTCTGAATCTCATAGATCAGACGATCGAGAAGGATCCCTATGGATCCAGAGATCCACGGTCTAGATTAACTTCGAGACTTCGGGACTTTGAGAATTTTTACTTCCCTTACGACGAACTCACATTTCGCTGAACTCACAAAGTTTGGAGGACTCAAGGGGTTAAATACCGCACTCCTTTCTGTATCCAATGGTCACAACGAACCTTGGCTCTTTCCGAATAGTTTCTCATTCATTCGTGATCCGAACAAAGGAGCCATCCCTTTCGATACTTCAATCTCGCTACTCTTCCTGAGCTTTGTTAGCTTTGAAAGGCTCAAGAGCTTTGCGTTCTTTCTCTTGGACATAAGACTTGGAAGAATCCTTCCGCGCATCCCTTACGTTCATTCCTCAACTCTAGAAATTAAGTGGTTCTCGGTCTCTATTTTCTTCATAGAGAGCCTGTGCATACGTTCACTATCTCTCCTGAGCTCTAACAGACTTCGTCCTCCAAGGGACTTAGAACGACTAGGAGGGTCGACATACGTACGTGAAACTATGCCCAAGGTCGACGAACTCACAGTTCGTGGCTCTAGCTTAAGCCTCCACAAGATGTAATAATCTACAAGTATAAAACATATCCCATCCATATAATTAGCTACTTGCCTAATTATACAATCAAGCAGACACCAAAAAGGGGTACAGTATAAATCATTAAGAAAACATATCTATCCTTGCAACATTCATAAGATATCCAACTTTAATTCACAATACCACTTAAATACATAAGATATGTGATTTACTTATCTATTACAGGTGGTAGCCAACTAACTGACTGTGGGTGTTCTTCCTTCCACCCGACCATAGGATCAGAGGCATTCATTATTATCACTCTGGCCACCCCTATTCCAAGACATGATATCACCAGAGAACTCTTGTAGTTCTCAAGGGTTCTTTCTCTATTTCAGCTTCTGCTCGGGTTCGGTTCTCTGCAAATTTTCAGATATTTCCTTCTCTGTTATGGCCTCGATGAGGTTTATCAGATTCTCACTCAGCATCAAGCTCACAACCTTCTCCTCATTATATTCTAGAGAGATCTACGCATTCTCCTTATCCATTTGTATATCTTTCTTCCAAGATGGTTCTCAACCCATTCTGTTCCTTCTGTCAGAAGGGAACTCAGGTCAACTTGCCCTGTCATACCCAGTGGTACTTCAGGTTGACATTCTGCAGTTTTGGCCATGCTTCCATTCATGGGAGTGGTTGATAATTCAACCACTGGTCCTTTCTTCACTAACTGATTTCTCTCCTTGGGATCCAAAGGAGGTTTATTATCCTCATCAAGGGAATTTGGGGTTATTTGATATAATGACCCTCCCTTATAGTTTTCACATTCTTTCCTCTAGTGATATCATGGCCAATACTTTCAAGGCTTCACCCCCACAGTCAATTATTGACAACTCAAAAAATAATACATTTACACTGTCCACATGCCTTAGCATGGTAAATCCTATTTTATGATTAATTACAAGCTGGGGGAAACAGGGGTGTTATAGACACCTCATTAATCACGCCAAATGGAGATGAAAAGGGAGAAGTAATTGCAAGTACGAAGGAACCATAGGTGCATTGAACCCATGATTAAGGTAGCATCTTTGACAAGCTTCATGCGATGCCCTTACAACGCACAAACGCGGGAGCAAATAGTCTATTTGCGAAAAATGAATAGACAGAGAGCGATAGAGGCTAAAGAGCACATAACAGAGTTCACAAAGGGCACAGAGAACATTTAAGCTGAGAAAATTGGTGACACTCACCACCATGGCACCACCAAAGCATGAAGAAGCAAGCTAGACTGATAGACAACCCAGAGTTAGAACCAGGGCATGGGTACAATTGGAAGAAGGTGAACAACAACTGCCAGAGGTCATTAATGTCGATGAAATCCCATCACCATAGACAATACCGGTGAACCCCACACCCGTGGTGGAAGAAATCCAATAGAAAACAATAGAGGGCATGAATGTAGATATGCGAGCAAAGGCATAGGAGAAACATAACCAGGACGCAGAAACCCTGAAAGAGACACAAACAGAGAACACCGAAGTAGCTTCGAGAGTCAATGGAACAACGACGACTCAGGAAGTAGTCGTCAAGCCAGACGAATCTCAAAAAACAGTGTCAAATCACCCACCGGAAGGAACAATAGAGGATGTCATAGGTTGGCCAGAATAGTATTCCGAAGTACAAAAGATGGTCATTGGAACCTCGAGCCAGCCACCACCAAAGAAAGACAAGCAACAGGTCCCTAGGTCACATCGCAAGCAACCCGTCGCAGCCCTCGTTTTTCCACACATGCAAGATGGTGTACAAGTGAAACCAAACTTGCTGGGTCATATCGAGAAGCTCAAATACTCAGACCACGATGTAGCAGACACAGATAAGTTCCCAGAATTCGAAAATAAAGTATACTTACAAATTGTGGGAGTGAATGCGGTTGGGGAACCGATTGATCAACCACTCCAATGGGCAATAGGATTGGATAAAACAAGGATTTTGGGTATGCTAGATCTACCACTTTTGGAAGAGGAAAGTACAAAACGGTTGTGTCAAATGAATGATGGCAGTCACGCATGGCAGATACATATGGCTAGACAAGCTCGTCTTGATAGACGTAGAGCTTATTGTGCACATCATAGGGTTGCCATCTCGGGGCATGGATCCCGTGAAATTCCTCGACGATAAGACAAAGGAGAAAGCACTTGAGGAGGAGATGAAGAAGAAATATGGTACCGACAGGGGGGCATGAGGAATCATAATCAAGAGGATCAATGATGCCGCAACACAAATGGCTACAAAAATCTTGGCCTGTAAACTGCTGAGAAAGTGTCACTGGGAGGAAGTTCTGGCTGGGGTCATCGCAGTTGTAGCTCAGTGCGCCAAGGGAAGAATATTTAGCTGGGCACCCTACCTCTTGAATTTGTTTCTGGATGACTACAAGGATGCACACGATCTAGGAACATAATTCCACTACTCATGGCTACTCATGTTGATAGCTATCATGGGATGGAAGGAACCGAGTTGCACATTCTTCGGCACTAGACCCAAGCCGAATTGTGGAGCGAGGTATTTATTACTTGGCGTCGCACTGGATTCTAAGAAAAAGAAAAAAAACACAATTGTATTTGAAGGATACCTTCGAGACCTGTAGGAGGCCATCTCCAACATGTGGAGAATAACACCACAGGCTGTCGCATAGTATCGAGACATCGCCAACTTCAAGGCCACACGGCATGTGATGTGGATACTGGGGCGGAAGGACCCCAATAAACAATGGGTACAAATGTGATACTATATCACGAAGGGTGACATCGAAATGGCTATCAAATATTGGGAGGATGACTGGAAGATTCCAGCCCTCACCCAGGAAATACCTACAAAGATAGTAGAAGAGGAGGTCGGGCAAGGAGAAACATAGCCTCAAGAAGTCCCAGTGCCAAAGAAATGGAGGGTGGGCCAGATAAAGACAAAGAAGACAAATGAAGGGCCAACTAAGACAGGGACCTAGAAGAGGAAGAAGGATAATACGCAGCCAACCAAATAACAACAGAAACAGGCCGAGGCCACGCAAGGGACTACACCAAGTCCCAATCCATAGGAACCAGTCTTGAATAAGAGGCCAACCACTCAAACGAGGGGAGTTCACAAGAAAATGAAAGCGCAAAGAACACCTCCAGAATATACGATCACGGAGGATGATGCCGAGATGGTATACCAAATGGTTCAGGATTGTATAACCGAGGATTTTGACAATGTTGCGCACCATAGGGACAAGATTTAAGAGGATCTAGTAGACATGCGACAATTCCTCAAGCGGATCAGGGAAGCACAGACAATGGGTAGCAGCATGGGAACAAGACCATCGACACTATAGGCAGGAGAAAGACCGGAAGAAGGCGACCGCGACATGGTCCACACAATATCGGAACCAAGTGCAACATTCCACATCACACCCAGTATGTTGCGCATGGAAGAAATCATGGGGCAGCCATCCCTGAAGGACTTAGCCCAAATCCAACTGGTATTGCCGTGAATACCATCCAAGGCTCTACACAAATTGTAGGTGAGGATTACCCAAGAGGTACAGTCTCGGGCACACACAGACTTATCTGAATTGCAGCAGGCAACGGAGAAGCGGGATGCGCTGGAAATAAAATGTGAGTAGGCTAAGTTAGAGACCCAAGAGGAAAGGGAGCACATGCATGGATTGGAGCAGCAAGTGGCATGAACTTATGAAAATATTCCAATGATTGCACACAAGGCCGCACTTACAGCAGTAGAGAAGATTGATCAGATTGTGTAGAAAATCGACCAATATCAAAAGGAGATCGAGAATCTCCGCGAGTAGCTTACACCTACAACTCCACCGAAAGTAAGGGAGCAAAGGAAGCAGGAGGAAACAGAGTAGCTGCAGATGATAGATCACCAGGTCTGTGCAACAACAGACTTGTTCGAGGAAGGAGAACAACTATGGACAAAGTTAGAAGAAGATCAACAAGTCCAACAACGGGACAAGGAAGAAGAAAGGATAAGCGCAACTATCCAAGACCTTAAGCAAAGGCAGAGGACAATGGCCATCATAGAGCATGTCGAAGGGGCGCAGGATATGAAGAAGTTGCAGGCAGAACTCACCACTGTGCAAACACATAAAAATGAGTGCTAGGCTCAAATAGAACCGCTCCAAGAGCAAGTGGCATAAGTCATCGCACACGCAGAGGAAGCCAAGACACTGATAGCACAGAACCAGGAATAATTTATCGGATTGGTCAACGACGACATTACAGTCCAGATAGTGGACACGCTCAAGGAGAAGACCGCACAGGCGCAAACACAAGCAACGAAGCTCAAGGAGAAGTTCCAGGCGATCACCAGGGAGATCGAAGAAGCACATAAAGGGTAAGTGGCTCGGGAGGAGCCACATGTCAGTGTTGGGGGCCTGTTGGAAGCAGGCCAAGGCAAAAAGAAAGGGGATTTTGGGCACGAGGAAAGCGACAACTGGAAGGAAAAGCAGAACGCGTGCATGAATGGAAGACCTAACGACGGTAGGGTTAGGTTTTTGGTAATGTATTGTAATGGATAAAGAGCTAGAAACGTATAAATAGAGATACCTAGGTCTGAGAGAAGAGATGAGTCGTATTTTATAGAGAGAATTGTTGTAGTGGGTTGGTATGTAATATTTTGATGTATGACCTACTTTGTAAGATGTTGAGATCGAGAAGATGGAGGAGGGTATATCTTGAGGGTTAGATCGCAGGCTGAGGATCCTAGTGCGATCTAGTCCGCGTCATATAGATCTTACCTGATTGAGAAGAGTTGTAAGCATGTGGCATTGTAATCACTGAGTGACTATAATAAAAGAGATGAGAGCCAAATCTTTGTGGACGTATCCCAAGGGGGGGTCAACCATGGTAATATCTATGTTATATGATTGAATGCATGTGTGTCTTTATTTTCTTTCAGTAGCTAGTGATAAGCTAAAAGAATGAGTTATTATATTTCCTGCATAATTTGTAATAACAACATATTGCAGTAATAAGTTACAATAGAACTCATATTACACAGTTATTAGATCTCTCACTCAATCCTAGGCTATAAACACGTGAATCTTACAGCCACCCATTAAGACTATCTCGGGTGAGACGACGCAATGCACCCTGTGTGCTGCGTTGCCTTCTGGTTTACCAGGGGGGCCGATAGTTTTAGAGGCTTTGTTGGAAATCCGAACAGACATGAACCCTAGGTCACTCAAGACAAGCTTAGATAAGGATATAAGTAACCAACAACATTTTTTAGTTTCTTTGTAGCGGTGTATCCCGTTACAACTAATTTCATAACATCACATCCCTATGCTTGCAAAAATACTTTCATTCTTCTACTCCATATATCATAGTCCGGACCATTATGACCATTGAACATTGGTTCTCTATTCCTAGTGTAATCCATGATCTTCCTTCTAGTGGTTAAACTATTTTCTTGAAGGACCTGCTCTGATACTAATTGTTGGAATACTGGGGGGTGAATCAATATGAGCACTTTTACCACTTTTAACCAAAATATATAATATTTAACCTTATCAACAATATATCATCAATGTATCATCTATTATTTCATTCAATATATCATGAGCATAATCACATCAACATCACATCAAATACACAGTACACCAGAATTTACATGGAAACCCAAATGGGAGAAAACCACAAAATTCTTTCTTATATATCAAATAATGCATTTGTTGGAAGCACCAACTTCCCAATTCTCCAACACCAACTGGAAGGAGGCACCAACCCTCTGATTTATAGGCTCCAACCTGAAGGAAGCTACAACTCCTTGAATTCTATGGCTCCAACCAGAAGGCGGCTACAACCCCCTAATTCTCAGGCTTCAACCTGAAGGAAGCTCCAACTCCATGAGTTCTCCGACACCAACCGGAAGGAGGATACAACCCCCTTTCCTTTCCTTGTACTGTATCCCTGAAATATAAGTGTAGACCAATTGTCACTACCACAATCTCTGTCGCTGTCACTGCCACTATCACTGTCACTGCCACTGTCACATCAACCTGTAACTTGTCAACCTGTCATTGTATTCGATCTATCACTATATCCAACCTATCACTGTCAACTTGTCCAACCTGTCACTATCTCCGATACTCAACCATATCCTCTCACATGGATCATATAACAAGGACACCTCTCAACTAGATGTCCAACATCACCAACACATGCCTCTACCAAGCATGTACTAAGATCACCAACATACCATCAAAATATATGTGTCTCAACAAAGTACCATAAAATGTACCAAACCATCAACCTATACCATACCAAACATCAACCGTGTACCATAACAAGTGCATCAACCATGCACCACAACTGTACTAAACCATGCATCAACCATGCACCACAACTGTACTAAACCGTGCATCAACCATGCACCAACACTTGTACCAAACCATGCATCAAGCATGCACCAAAACTATACCAAACCGTGCATCAACCATGCACCACCACCTATACCAAATTGTGCATCAACCATGCACCACAACTATGCCAAACCATGCATTAACCATGMACCATAACTTGTACCATAGGCCTCAACCATCAACCATGTACATCAACACCATACCAATTATCAATCATGTACCATACCATGTATCAACCATGTACATCAACACCTKTACCATACCATGTACCAATAATGTATCTCAAACATATACTGTATCACTCCATCATTCCATACACAATGCACCATAGGATATATCAAGAAAGTACCATCAATGGTGTACTTCAACAAAGTACCAAAATCACCAAGAGATGTATCYCATACATGTGTTGTAACATACCAAGTGTAATCCTCAACAATGCATCAATATCAATCACAACCATACACCATGTGCCAATGCTTCAAGAGTGTACCAAGAATAAGCCTCAAGCATATAACATCATCACCATGTAGCCAAACCAGATACTGAGATACCAATACAACCAAGATGTACTATTAATCAATGTACCATATCAATATCACCAAGATATACCATGCATCAACAAGACATGCCTCTCAAACATGTACCATACCATTACCAAACATAAGATATAATCAAATAAGCATACCTATGACCAATAGCTGACCTACTATATTGTAACACTGACCTGTAACTCTTCCACAACCTTCAGCAGCCTGGTAGCAACATTTCCCCCAAATTTTCCTTAGCCTCATGGGAATAAGACTACCTGGCACGCGGGGGCTCACATGACGTCACTTAGGAAACCAACGAGGGTGCCTTGTGTGACACCCTCAAGATGACCTGTGAGGGCCTTCCTAATTAGGGTTTCAGAGAAACCCTAGCACTCTTCAGCTCTGAAACTTTTTCTCTTTCCTCGCACTTTCTCTGTTTCCTTAGGCTTACGTTAGATTCACCAAAAGACCAAGATACTAGACCATAACAATGACAAGATAGATATTAAATGTAAGTGTGTGTGTGTGTCCATATGAGAGACTCCTTGAGGTATTTATATATTTTTTCATAGTAACCTATGTTAGCACTAGAAGTCACACCTAGACTGTTGTAGGTGTAAGCCTAATACCCATCAAAATGTAAATGATAAATGTTTATAAAAGGTGGCGAATGAATGGAAAACCCAATTAAAGATGTCATTCACAACTAATTCCATGTAATACACACCAACAAACAAGGCCTTGAATAACTTCAAATCAGGTTTTAAGAGACAAAGTGATAGAATGAAGACTTAACAAGGAAAGTGTAATATGCATATCATTTACATCAGGTAACACTGACACACATATGAAGAAAACTCTTCGAATAAGAACCTCTTAAAATCAAACAGAAAATAACTCTAATAAACTTGCATACAATATCACAATAAATACTTTATTGCAATAAATAAACAACAACCAGATGAATCTTTCAACATAGATTGATATCAAAGTAAGACAACAAAAGATGATAGTGAGAAGTAAGACTGATTTCCACCATTAAAAGTATCTTGGATTTGGTCCATACATTAGGAGAAAACTCTGCTACAAAAGACAATATCAAAATAAGAGTTTTTATGTCACACCATTCGAACCCTCTTTAGTCTTACAATGCCCTTTAAATAGATAAAACTATCAATTCAAGATTTACAATTTTCCCCTCAACTTCCTCATAGAATCCCCATGCCTAAGGGAAGCATGACAACATGTGCACAACCAAAAAGAAACAAACTGCTATTTTAAAGGAGGATGTTGACAATATATGTAACAATCTTTAAAAGCTTGACGATGTGTCCATAAGAGTGCAACTTCTTGAGGCAGGTGGCCTCCCAAAATGAAACTTATCCTCTAAGTTCTGGTACGAATCCATCTTGACAGCTGGCAACTCCCTTTCCCTCCAAAATCTTCAAAATCCTGAGTTCGCAACACAATATTGCAAACTGTCCTGAAACAACCAGTTCACAACGCAAATGATCCCTGGTGCTGTGAACTTTCATGTAGCAGCATGTTTCACTTTTTCCAAAGATTCAACATCTCAAAACTTATACCAGGAGTCCAGACATGCAACAAAACTTCATTATCTTGATATATAATTGGAGGAAAAACACCAAAACTACTAGTTATAGTTCAAAACTCATAAGCATAACCAAAATTTTTTAAATGCATATAACTGAAACTTTGACCAAAATTAATGTTGGTTTTGGAAGATCAATGTCTTTATCTTTTTGTTCTGGAACTTCTTCTGGTAGCCACCTGTTAGCGATATTTCTTGTAAGGGGGGTCATAATGTAAAGAATGGGCTAAAACCCACTTGTCCTAAGTTCGAGGTGCTAATGCGCCCATGATTAAATGAAAACCAAATCTGGACGGCAAGGATCACAGCGCCCGGATCAACGGCGCAGATGGGATTCTGGAGCCCCCCCCTCCTTTCTACCTTTAAGTGGAGGGGGGGGGGTCCGGAATCCAGGGCACACCTCTTCAACGGCCAAGATCAAAGCACCCAGATCAACAACGCGCGAGGTGATTCTGGACCCCCCCCGCCTTTCTACCTTTAAGCGGAGGGG
>ML786728.1:303376-325793 GCA_009831015.1 Picea engelmannii | reverse complement strand
AGGAATTCCAAGTGGATACCTTAGGGTTTGAACACCTCAAGGAGATGTATAGAGAAGATGCAGATTTTAAGGAAGCTTATGAGGCATGCAATAATCCTTTGTTGGGAGATAGAATCCCATGGAATGAATATTTGATCCAAGATGGATTATTGTTCAAGGTAAACCAACTATGCATACCAAGATGCTCAATGAGAGATAACCTGGTGAAGGAGAAACATAGTAGAGGTTTAGCTGGACATTTTGGTCATGATAAGACATTTGCACAGTTGAGTAATTCATATTATTGGCCGAGCATGAGAACAAAGGTGAAAAATTTTGTGAAGAAATGTAGAAGTTGCCAGTATGCAACAGGAAGACAATATAACATTGATTTGTATGAGCCATTACCAATTGTAGAGAGGCTATGGGATGCAATCAATATGGATTTTGTGTTGGGATTTCCTAGAACTCAGAAAGGGAGCGATTCCATATTTTTTGTGGTGGACATATTTTAAAAAATGGAACATTTCATACCATGCTAGAAAACAAATGATGCTACACACATATCTAATTTTGTTTTTAGAGAAGTGGTGAGACTACATGGATTGCCTAGGAGAATAGTCTCAGATAGGGACACCAAATTTGTAGGACACTTTTGGAGGACTCTATGGAAGAGGCTAGGGACAAAATTGTCCTTTACTTAAACATATCACCCTTAGATGGATGGACAAGCTAAAGTAGTGAAGAAGAGTCTGGGAAACTTGTTAAGAAGTTTAGTCAATGAGAAAGGTCATCAATGGGATCAGATTCTGGCATAAGCAGAATTTGCATTCAACAATTCAATGAAAAGGAGCACAGGGAAAATTCCATTTGAGATTGTGTATGGTATACAACCAAGAGGGATTACAGAGTTGAGAGATATGAATCACGAATATTTTAGGAGCACTGGAGAAGAATATTTTGCAACAGAAATGCAAAAATTCCATGACAAAGTCAGAGAATAGCTACAGGACAACAACCAAAAATACAAGAACAAAGTTAATCAAAAGAGGAGAGAAGTTCAATTCAAAGTTGGAGATGAAGTTTTAGCTCATTTGAGAAAAGATAGGTTTCCAAGGGGAACATATAACAAGTTGAAGATGAACAATATAATACCATGCATGATTCTCAGAAAATTCATAGCCAATGCTTATGAAATTGAGTTACCAGATAATGTTGGGATATCACTAATATTCAATGTTGCAGTCCTGTATCCTGATAGGAGATATGAGGTAGGAGAATCAGGTGATGAGAAGGAGGTTCAGTGGGAAGAACAATTGCCCACAACAGAAAAACCTCAGATGGAGAAAATCATTGAACAGAGAGATGGTAAGAAGACCAGGAGGAAGACATATCCTGAATACTTAGTGAAGTGGAAAGATCATCCAATGGAAGATGCAAGTTGGGTCACAGAAACTGATAATTTGAATAATGGAAAAATAGTACAGGAGTCCATGAAAATTTTAACCAGAGGAGTATGATGCAGGAGCATAGCCTTCAAATTCAAAGATGGAAGCATGGAGGCAGGGACATGAAATCTCAGCATTAATTTAGAAGTAAATCAAGTTGTTGAGATATTTTGGAAACAAATTTTTTAAATATGTCATGTTTGTAAAGTCGTATAGGACTATAAGGAGTTGCAGATATAGAGTGTTGACTCTTATCTGGAAATAACTGTTAGTTATTGTAATAGGACAAAGTAGGTAACCTCTATGACTTGATAGGATAGGTTGCATATAGGACGAGAGAGCTCATGGAGCCAGTCCTTATATAGTTTTTTGTTGCATTGTAAAAGTATTATGATATAGGAAGATAGAGATCAGTAGAGAAGAATAGAGTAGAAGAAAGACGTAGTGGAGAACTGCAATATATGTAATTTGTTTCATGAATGAATAGAACAGACATAAATGTCCCAAATCTTGGACCATGTTCATTGAAATGTGAGATTGAATGAATGTTGCATTATGTGTATGTCGTTTAGTTCATTTTCGTTCATGTATGATTTTTTGATAAGTTGATCGTATGAATTTGTGACAAAACTAGATAAGTTTCAATTGCTTCTCTTCTGAAATGCGTATGTAAGGTGTGCATCTCTAACGCAAGGAGTGTGTCGAATGAGTATCAAATTGACTCAAAAGATTTCAGAGAGAGAGAAGAGGAAACTTATACCAAGTGCAAGGAGTGCACAACATCAAGGAATGACTAAGCATCGAAGAACCAGAATAAAGGAACTCCAGGAGGGCGGGAAAAAATTATTTTCAAGAAATCCTTCGAACTGAGTTATCGAAATCCCCAAATGCAAAGAGTGCATGGGAAGTCAAAATCCTTTAAAGATCAAGCACAAAAGGGATAGAAATTTTCACAAGTGTTGACGAGATCCAAGATTTAGACTCGTAGGAGGAGAAAAGGTAGAGACCTTTGAAGACTGATAAATCTTCTAAGTTAGAAGAAATCATAATCTCAGGAGGAGGAGCGACAGTGTTTGTTGGATCATAGTGCAAAGGATCAACAACTGTATGATCAAAGCAAGGTGCATGAGCCTTAGATCTTTTCACACATAGGAGAGAGAACTTATCAAAGTTCTAAAGTCCCAAATTAGTTTGGGACCGTCCATCATCAAGGAAGACAAGTGGCATAAGATCCACAGCTCCAGAAGTTTGTGGGAGAAGAGGAGGTGAAATAGATGAAGTAGGATCCTGACCATTGATTTCTAGGAGATATGTGTCAACAGACCATGAGATTCAGGAAATCTATTTGAGAGTTTTCAGTTGAGACATGAAACTCCTGAAGCAAAAAAGTCAAATATCCGAGAGTCGTCGATCTGTGAGTGTACACTTGTCAATAGATAGCGAGCTTTGGGTAAATTTCATTGGGGTTTTAGTTGAGATTTGAGATTCTTGAACCTCGAAGAGGCGAAGGAAATCTATATCGTTCAATCCATAGGAACACATGGTGACAAATCGTAGACTCCGGGGAAATCACTTCGTGAGTTTTAGTTGAGAGTTGAAACTCCTGAAGCCCGGAGAGCCAAAGTAAATCCTCGATTGTCAAATATATAGGATAGGTGGCACAAATATGTGGACTCGGGGTAAAGATCCAAAGTAATCCTCGATTTTTAGATCAAGTGAACACACGATAGAAATCCGCATACTTCGAGGAAAGCGAAAAGTTTGAGATTTGAGATCTCAGAAGTCCGGAGACTCGAAGGAGATCCTGACCGTTGATCGAGAAGAGGGCCATAGGACCATTCATCTAAGTTGAAAGGTAAAACACCCAAAGTAAAGGCAGGGTCGTTGATTAAGAAGGAAAGGTGTTCGTAGATCATCAACTCTAGAATATTGATGTATGGAGGAAAGCAGGGTTTGAGAATTGAAAAGTCTGAAGTACAGAATCACGAAGGAGGTCACATCCGTTGATTTAGGAGGGGCAAATCTGGTCCGTAGATTTGGAAAGTGCGGATCTTAACCATCATTTTAGATAGTACCATCAATATCAGGAGATCAATGGTCCTGTAGCATTTGAAGGATAGGAGTTGGGTAAACTTTAAAACATTGAGGTCAGGCCGCAATCCAGACCATGGTTTTGGAAAGAGTACATGTGGAGGCTCGAGGAGCATTATGGGCCGAAACGTAGTTTGATTACAAACTTCCTTTAGCTACACCCACAATCATGTGGTCATGTGAGGTCATAGGCCAAGGTCATATCAAGATGGGTCTTATCTGAAAAGGAGCTAACGTCCAATACTCTGAGATTTCACAGAAGAGGGAGATGGAAGGTTGTGGGTTCCGTAAGACCTGCAACAAAGAGTCGAAAGGGCCTATGTTTAGATACAGAAGGAGACCACTAAGGTTTCAAAGGGTCATTTGACTCAAGAATCAGAGATCATTAACCAGGAGGTCATGTAGGCCTACGGGGGAGTAGGGGGGCTGCATCAATAAGGTAATATTTTTTTAAATAAAAGTAAATTATTTATGAATTAAAAATTTAAAAATTTTGTAATCATAATTATATGAGTTTAATATAATTTTGAATTGAATCTTTAAGTTTTTATTATTGCAATAAAAGAGATCTTGGCTAATGAAAATATATACATTTAAAATAGGTTTTAGGTTTTGTTAGTTGTGGTTTCTTGAACTATATGAATTGTTTGACCTAGATAATATTTATATCTTTGATTTTGTAGGTTGGTATGGTGTATTATTTTTTTGGGATATTTTTTAATATTTTATTACCAGCATTCGCATTTAGAGAAAATGATGTTGGAGGATAACATGTAATGTATCTAGTAAGAGGATAAAACTTGGGTTAGAATTTGGGATTTACTTAATCAAGATATTTTGAAATAAAAAATTAAATTATATAAGGAAACTTAGGATTGACACCTATTGATTAAGTTGATATCTATGTATTGACAGATGCTATTGACGTGTTTCCCCTAAGTGTGTAGGACACTTGACAGATTGAGGATGTCGATGGCATCAATGGACCTTCTTGGAATCCAGATTGAGTCAGGGACTGGATTGTATTGGTTTGAGTATTTCATTTATGCATATGTGACATATGATCGATTATATTATGATGTTGTTTATGGATCATTGACAATGTTTCATTGATGGATGTAGGTTGACGATTTCTTGCTAACCTGACTCACATAAGGAGCAAAGGGGCCATGCACATAGACCAGATATTGAGGGAGAGGTGTGAGAACGTCCCTGTCACAGCCTACTAGCACTCTCATCGTGGATCGAATTGTAGGTTAACGATTACCTAGCTTGAGAGGTCCATGATGTCGTGAGGGAAGACTGAGACAGTCACCCATGAAGATTTATAAGGGGGACATAATATTGCAGGGTCTTTATTCCTTAGAATTCCTTAGTCTCTCACAATGTCTCCTGAATGGAGTGTTGACTCCAGGGGTTGGACAACTACCAAAACTAGTCAAAGGCGAGTGACACCCTTGGAGCACAGAGTGTGTCTTGAAGAGAACGTCATGTAATTAACAACTTGAATCAAAGGCGAGTGGAACCCTTGGAGCATGGAGTGCGTCTTGAAAGGCATGTCACATAAAATAAAAAAATTGAGTCAATGAATCTAGGTGGCCTAGAAAACCTTGAGTGAATAATTAACCTTGTAAAATCTTGAGAACTATCAGATCAATTAATTAATTAATTAATTAAGGATTAAATTTATTAATCATAACCCCTAAGGGTATAAGCCTTTGCAAATAAAAAATAATTAATCCTATGTCTAAGTTAGTGAGAATACTAAAAACTAAATTTATAAATTAAATAATGAGGGGATGAAGTAAATCAATTTAAGAAATCAAGGAAAATAAAATAAATCTAAATATTGATTTAATACACACATGTGCAAGTAATTATCAAATTGTAATTTAAGGTAAGAATGGAATAAAGATAAAGGAATGGGTACGCATAGAAATGAATCTAGATTATAGTTAACACTAGTGTAACTAGGAGAAGATTCTTATTTTAACTCAACTCAGATTTAGTAAGGAGTCGGTCATAAATTTGAAATAAGGGGAATAAAGAGACAACTATGAGTGATTTAAGAAGTGATTTTAGGAAGGGTGAGGGAAATTGACTTTTATTAAAATAAATTGTGGAATTACTTGTGCAACTAAGGGAAAGGGTGACAAGTGTATGGAGGAAATAATTATGAATTATTAATTAAAAAGAGAATTAATTGTGCAAGTTGAGATGTGTGATGAGGAAATTATATAAAACAAATGTCCTAAGTGAGAAATGGATCACAATGGTTATGAGTAAATTTATGTTCCAAAAATTTTCACTGGTTTTACTTGTGATAGTTGGGTTACCTAGCTGGAGAGAGAGTGGTGGCTCTACCTTGCGAGGCGAGCTTGGCGCTAGAGTATTCTGGTTGCGTGTGTGGCCGATTTTCAGCTTGGGGGGATAAAGGGGAATAAAATTACCCCTAGCGTTGGCTGGGAGATACCAGTGAAGTCTCGCGGTTAGCAAGCGGGAGGTCGGAGGGAGCACCTTCTCAGAGAAACATCTTCAACTACACCGCTTCTGTCACAATATTTATTATTATGAGATCGTAATTTTATTAAGGTTTTTAAAGTCTATTAGAGTTTTGGATTTCCACCGTAATTGTATTTTAAAGTTGGTAGAGTTAGAGAATTCATTGATATTTTGAGATCTAAATAGTGAATTTTGGTAACTACGATCAATCAATTCTCAAGGAAATTGGCATTCAGATAATACACATAATGGCATTCTCCGGTTGCAAGAATGGAGTGATTAAATGGCAACAACGCACTTGTTGCGTCTCTATTTTGGGAAAGTGGGTTGTTTCTATTACCATCACCTTTCCCCATCCTAGATAAGTATGTTCCCTAATTTTCTTAATATTTGTACCCTAACTATGATGTCCTTCACCCATTCAACTATTCGAATCTTACCCAGCATTGAAAACGTGTTCCCCTAAAATGCAGATATCCCCTAAAATGGAGAGATCCCTCATAAATGTAGAGAGAGCTCCTAAACACAGAGATCACCCTGAACACAGAGATCCTCTATATGTGGTCTCCTTGATGGGTACCATGCTTTCAAATTGTTTAACTTTGTCCAGGCTACATCTAGTTTTTGTCCACTTGAATTCCATCAATCTCAAGCCCAACCTACAGAAGGTTTGTGGTGGTAGTTATCCCCTTCTTAGCTTTCGAGTTTTAGAAATTATGAGTATGCATAATGAAGGCACGTTACCTCAGTTTTGCTCAAATGGCCACCAAGAGCGCATCCACCCCATATTTTAATCAATCCCTTCCCCATTCCTACACCAACATTATTAATCTGGACAATAGGTGTTAACCTACTCACTAAGTTCAATTTCGTTAGTGGACTGCAAACTTTCCTAAATAATGTTGTGAGAAAGGTATGGGACTCAGTGGTGAGTGTTGTGAATTTATGCCCTCTACATAATTTAGCCATTTAATCACTCCATTGAACCTTTAATGAAGACTTACCTTCAAGGATAACGCTTTTAGGTTTTAGGAGAATTTTCAGCTAAAACATTTCATCCACATGGTTACTTTGTCTTCACTACTTTTCTTTTTTATTCAAGATCAAACTATGATTCCTTATTCCATTAGAGGATTAATAAAAATAATTATGGCATAATTGAAGGTGTTGGAATTTTATCTCCATCCTAATCAATTCATGCATACTAGTACATCAATTGCATGAGTTTAGACTCACAAGAAATTTTGTAATTCCATTCCCTATATGTTTTTGGTCATGATTGGGATATGTATTTTAATATTGTTTTTAAAATTAAAGGTTTGTTATGGTAGCATGAAATAGATCAACTCATAGTGAATAGAATCCCTCCCAATAAGTGAGGTGGATATGGTTAGATTCTTAGTGGTAGCCCTAGTTTTAAATAACCCAATTCTTGTGTGTTATAACTTTGTTTTGCTTAAGAAGTTTGACCTTCTCGGGGTTCCTTGTAGTTGCCTTCACTGATTCATGTTGATGATTGGGTGAATGTGCTCTTTAGTTAAATGCATATAATTTATTTTAATGAATGATATTAATAAATTTATGAGTGGTTTCTATTAATGTTACAATTCCCTTTGTCTTGTTCTCTTACTCATTCGCACATAAATTGTTGAAGGAAGTGTTGAGAGAATTAGGCTAATAATTGCACTTCCTTGGAAATGATAGACTCTTATGATTCTTTTGATTGTGTTGCACCATTAAATAAGTGGACGTGCGATTGTTTTAGTAATCAATTTACTCTTGTGCCCCTAATTATGTTACTTTATGATTTCTTAGAATTTTCTTACTTTGCGCCATGGAATATGTTGAGGATTAAGCAATTAGATTGCTAGGCACTATGAAATAATGATGATGTATAAATGATTAAGTTATTAGATTGTGTTGTGACATGGAATAAATGTTGATGTATAAATGATTAAGTAATTAGATTTCTTTGCGTTGTGGACTAATGCAGATGTATAAATGATAAAGTTATTATATTATTTGCGTGCATTGAAATAATGTGATGTATGATTTCCTAAGTGATTAGATTATGTGCACGTGTTGAAATAATGATGATGCATGCTTAATTAAGAGATTATAATACTCTTTCCCCATGAATACTTGATGATTAAGATTTATTGATTGATCTGGTTGTTGTCATATTGATTGGATTAGCGGGATATAGACACCTCATTGTTCCTCAGAACAGTCACTAGCCCTGAGACCTTAAATTGTCAAAATCAATAGGATGAATCTTGGGGTTGAGCGTTTCTTATGTTTCTTGGAGGTCCTAACCATGCATGATAGGTTGGGAAGGTAGTTATTCTAATGTTTAGTGACATGATGGATTTTTATGTACATTTTGTTTAGGTGATTCTGTTGTGCAGAACTGCACTTCTATATATATGTTTATGCATTGATTATGCATCACTAACATTTATGTTAATGTGTTTTCTTGTTTTGTTATTTATTTCCATGAGGTTTCGCTTGTAATGATTTTAATTATAATGTTGTGTGGATTATGCGTTGATTGAGTCATTGTTACACATTGATTGTGTCATTTTTTATTGTGTTAATGCATGGATTATGTGTCATTTTAGTTATGAATATGTATCACTTGCGGTGTTGATTGATATGTTGTAACAAATTGAATATTCAAAAAAAAAATATTTACCTTTTATACATCGCTTTTCGTTGTCGTAACGAAGGGTGCGTTGTAAACCCTCATAACAAGACCCAGCTTGTTGATCTCATATCCAACTGAGATGTGAATAATCCAATCCTCATACAAGAACCATCTTGTTAACATGCACCAACCTCATAGAATGAACCTTCATTCAATCCATTATATATAAGTATATATACTTCAACAAATTCAACTACCTCTTTTTTTCACCTTACTTTGTTTATATAATCTTCCAATTGTTGTGAACTTGAATGATTGTGTCTTTTAACAATGAATCATTGCACCCTTTAATTTATTTTAATAATAATAACTTTTATTATTATTATTAATAGTTTGTTAAAGACTTCAAATCCTTTGTAGCTTCTTTCAACATTTTAACCCATTACTAATTATTGCAAACATGCCCTTCCTTCAAACCATTCTTTTGAAATGATCGTGGGCTCATTACTATGGAATTAATATCCATTTGTGCTTCCTTCATTATTATTCATATAATATCATGAAATGGATAATTCTTCATCATATATATGTTGATCAACCTTTAAGAGTCGGTCATAGTCACAGATCGATTCCGTTATTTCAGTCCTACACTTTTGTTGCATCCTCAGTTATTAATAGATATGATTCAAGTTATTAATTCTCTATTTGGTCCATTTTCCTTTACCTGGAATTTACAGGTGATTATCTTGTGACTCCCCTTTGTTTTTCATATGACCAAAGCGATTTGACCAAAAACTAGATACATAAGGTGCAGGGTTTGTTATGTTTTATCCTGTAGAGACTTCATTTCACCAAGTGACCATATATCGTGACCAGGTGTTAACCCAATTGGCCCTTTAGCTCATCACCACTTCATATGACCTTTATCTATGACCTAGGGTGGTGTCTAAGTGCTAACCCAAGAGAGTACTTATTTTCTTATCGACGATCACATTTTAATTGCACATTGAGATGGATGATTGTCCTTACTTCGGGACTTCCAACCTCTCCAATCATTCCTTTAAAGGACTTATTTATCTCAATTTATTATCCTTATCCAATGGATGGGATTTAATCAAGATATGAATGACTATCATTTCCTCCGGTACTTTGTGACTTCAAGGGTTTGTTCTTTTTATAAAATTCCAATTCTCCTGGACTAAATTTCATCAATGTGTTAATCTTGAGTTGACGTGTGTCCATAAAATTTAATGGTCCAGATATTATTTCAGAGATTTGGTACTTCGGGACTCCGGGTTACTATAAATATGGAGTAGTTCAATTCCTCCAGAGTGATAACCTATCGAATAATTCATAAAGTAGTGGTGACCGCTTGCTGTCGGTTCACACCTACACTTACGCTATCCTTCCACAATGTTGATCAATCATTGAAAAATCTCTCGAATTAAATCAATGGTTAGAATTGCTTCATGATTTATGCTTTATTCTATATTTCCACTGTACTCGATCAACGATTGTGAATTCTCCTAAATTAGATCAACGGTTAGTGTTACTTTGTGATTTATACTTTATTCTATCCTTCCATTGTACTTGATCAATGGTCGAGAATCCTCCCGAATGAGATCAACGATTACCATTAACTTCGGCCTTCGGTGCTTCGGGAAGTTGGTGGTGGTAGAAACTTGTTTCCCCCAAAGGACATACTCTGGGAGTGAGGTAACTTGTTGATGTCACTATTGAATTGGAACTGGTTGATTGGCTGCCACATGTCACATAGATTTGTGACTTATGTGTACCTAAAATTCCAACTAGACGTTGACACTTGTCACCATTTGATTGTGTCACGTGTCCTTGTTGACGTGGTCTTTACTGATGTTGATTGCCTAATGTGTCACGTGTCCTCCTCCTAGATCTAACTGTTGTAGGTTCATCTGTAGGTTCATCTGAAACCTTGATCCAACAATTGTGATCAATGGTCTAGATTCATTTTGACGTTTGGGACTTGGGGTTATTAACTTTTCCCACTTCCCAATTCTCCCATAGTGAGATTCACTAAATAAACCTTGATTAGCTTGACTTCATCTAATGATCCTTTTTTGACACGAAAAGATTAATATGATCCAATGGTTGTCGGGAATTCAATTATTCAGGATCTCGAGCCTTTGGGATTTCTTATCCTATCCTTCCATTTTATTTTGATCGGATGGTTGAGAATTACTTTGTCCTTCAGTGTAATTCAATATGTTCTTGGCTTATTTTCGTTGGAGTGATAAGCCCTGAAGTTAACTGTCTATTGATCTAACAATTATGGAATGTCCCAAAATGATAATGGATGACTCTTATGCATCATCTCTTCTGAGATTTTGGGTTTATACGTGGATTCCAACTGAACCAAGATCATTGATGTGTTGGAAATTTGATCCCTATCACTTTTCTGCAATGCACTTTCCCTTATGAGCTTCGACTAACATTTCTTACTTGTATTCTATTTCATTACTATTTCTCCTAAGATTTTTAATACATGTTTGTGCATTTATTTATGCATTGATATTCAGTCACTAACCCTCTTGAGCTCTGAATTCTTTGTAATTATCTATTCCTTATGTACATGGATTCTCTGCATGCTACCTCTCCTGAGATTTAGATCATAGGATCATTGTTGATATTATCATGATCAACAATGATCAGGAACTGCTTCTGCCACTAGGTGATCTTCGTCTACCTCAAGGTGATCTTCCTTTTTCTTTGATTATTATACATGTTTGAATCATGTTTCCATCAATGACAACATACTACCAATACTATCAGCAATCTCCCCCTTTCTCATTGAGGGAAACATGTTTGTAAAACAAGAATGATCTCATACCTTTGCTCCCCTTATCACTGATATTCTTTTCTATCTAATAGTAAATTTTTGTTATTCTTAATTTTGTTTTACTACTTCTCTCACCCTTTGACATCAATGACAAAGAGTGAGGATATGGCTATTTTTCTTCCCCTGTGAATTTACTAACAACTTATCTCAGTTCATTGGGATATTTGTGTTACAAATATGTAGTCTTTTTTATACCAATTTGTAGTGATACCAATTTGTAATGATCAAGTCTTTTAAGCCTAATCTAATTTTTTTCTTATTCGATAACCAAAATAATCCCCTTGAGTTTTTACTGTCTTTCCTTTGTAAAATAGGACAACGTTATGACTCTTACTAATCTTTCTTGATCTGTTTCTTATTATTATTTCTTTGATATTCTATAGGAATATCAATTGAGGATTGATACCAATTGATCCAATACCAGTTTTGTTATCAATTTATCTTTGTTGATTGATATCTTTTTAGTCTCTCAACTACTTTTACTCTTCTCCCCCCCACCTTTTTTTTTACAAAAATGACAAAAAGGATCTTTTCTTTCTCCTTCTGAGGTCATACTCCCCTTAAAATGATGCTCCTCTTTGTCCACTTTCTCCTTCTTGTATTCTAAAACTAACCCTACCAATGATTTTTCTTTTGACCAGTCATCTTTAGATAGTCAATATTTTCCATATGTTATTTTAAAAGCTCTTGGCATAATCCTTTGATCTTGTAGAAACCACTTTAAACTTCTTTTGTATTTTCTTTCTTTGGCTAACAAATTATGACATCATCAAAATTTGATATTGTCCCATATTCTTCTATAGGAACTTTCATTTCTTGAGCTTGATCTATTTCATATTGAATTTCACATTCTTTATTAGGACCTATTATCCCCTATCGTAGGGATAACTAAGGATATTATGTCTCAAGGCCCACAAGTCCTAGACATGGAGTACTTATAGCCATACAAATTGATCTTGGCCCTGGAGGGACCATCATTTCTTTAGTGCATCCCGTCTATCAACAACAACAACGTCCATCCCACTGGCCTGATCCCGAAGTAGCAATGGGTCTTTCTCCATGAGGTAATGAGCCTGGGTATCATGGTATGTGTTAGTTTGATTTTCAAAGAATTTGAATATGTTGCAATGACATATCCTTTGTTTCATAAAGTTTTCTTGGAAATTATTCACTTTAACTTGTTCATACTTGGGGGAGTGGGGGCGGTGACAAAATTCCCTAATAAGTTGGTTCCCTTAGGAATGAGTTCCCACTAGGTAGGTCTATGAAAGTTCATCGTCCATTCTTTCCATACATACCACTTTTCATCATTGCCCCTCTGTCTTCCCTTACGTTGGTTTGGGAATTGGGTTTTCCACTCTAGAAAGGGTTGTACCATGCCTTGTGGGAAGAAGAGGCTAAAGGCCTAGGGGGTAAAAGTAGCTGGAAAAAGTTAAAATTCAAAATGAAACCTTTGAGTTGCTTCACCCAAGGATTCCTAAGAAATAAATAAAGGATTCTCAGTAAGAAAATGGAACCTGAAAGATAAAACAAAACTCAAGGTCTAGTTGGTGGATGGGAGGTCTCATCATGAGCTCACCTATTAGGTCCATGGCCATGTAGAGGTATGGAAATACCATCTATATGGTCACCAAAATAGGGTAGTGGCTCTTGGTGGCATAGCCAATATAAAGGTGGTCCCATCATGAACCAAACTTCTCATTTCGGTGAAGTTCTTGTGGGTAACGTTGCTGCCACTTATCACCATGCCAGGACAGTGCCCCCTAGATATTCTCTTGAAAAGAAAAAACAATAAGACAAAGAATAAAAGGAATTGAATGGGAGAGGAAAAATTGGCATTCATGATAAGGTGCAGCTTGCCCTCTACAGAGGCACCCAAAGGAAGGACCTACATTTTCCTGTTATCACTGCACCCTTTTCCCAAATATTCCCCATCACTATTTCACACACTTACATGACCTAGATTGGTATTCACCTAGGAAAAACCCCAAACTTGAGTTGAATTAGCCCAATAGGACATCCTGAGATTCTCTCAAAACCTGACTTGTTAACTTGCATAATGTCTTTGAGCATTTGTCTGGGTAAAGGGGGTTTTGATGCACATGTTTGAGTAATTTGATTATTTGATGTGATTGACATTTCTATGATCCTTGTGAATTATGAGACCATGGAGGGCATACCTTCTTTTGTTGTAGTACCATGCCCAATGGACAGGTAAATATGTGGATATGATTACCTTGGACCTCCATGGGGATAAAATCCCACCAGATGGATGTTGTCACCCCAACTATGGGCAAGGAGACACTAGAGGATGGCACTAGGAAGAAAGAAGGACGTTTCACCTGAGACACTCTGGCAGGCCTAGACCTAGGGAATTCTTTCCCTTCCACCATGAAATTGACCCTTGAAGGCCACTAACGTCACCATGTTGACCCTTGACATCATCTAGTTAGGGTTTGGGCATTTATGAGGATAGTTCGGTGCTAATTGGCACATGTGGTAGCATTTCAGGCCTCTGGAGGTGCAAAGTTTTGAATTTCAGGCCTAGCATTCTATGATGGGTGCCTAATGTCACCCTAGAGGGGCATGACATCATCCATAATGTGAAATTAGGATTTCAATTTTTGAATTTATGTAAAAACTGGATTTTTGATGTAAAATGGCCATGTCGGCCTTTTCATGACCTAATTGTAAATAAAGGTCATTGACATTGTATAAATAAATAATAAAAATATCATATGTTTTCATCATTCACTCATCACTTAAGTGTGGGTCTGAAATTAGTGGTGCAGACTTCTTAGAGGAGGCATTTTATTGGTGTATTTTGGATATTTTATTGTGGAGGATCTTCCTCTAGGGTGATTTTCTTGATTATTGTTGGTGAAGTAAGTGGAAAATGTGCATTTATTTATTTTGAATGAATTCTTATGGTTAATGTTACTTGTTTTATGTCTAAGATTATGAAATTGCTTGTTTGAAACCCTAGAGGAAAGACATATGTTATTATCTTTTTCCCTATAATACTCCATGTGCTAAAATTTCTTGAAAGGCATCTAAATTGAAGTAGATACTAGATACCTACCATTGTCTCAATCTAGTAACCCTACTTCCATGTCTAATTGCATATTTTATTACAATTTGTTCAAAAAAAAGAGAAATCGACAGGGCTTAACCATTGTTACTTCCTAGCAATTATCTCTTGGAGGTGGATTTTTTTAGGCCTTGGGATACCAAAACATTCCTTATCCTCTCCATCCCTTTGACATCCCGTTATCATTTCTATCTTTCCTCCAATATTTTTTTTTTCCATTAGTGACTCCATTTACCCTATAAAGGCACTAGACTACCATCTACACGTGTTGATTGATCAAACAAAGACTCATACTTTCATCCTTCAAGCCTTTACTAACATTTCTAACCCTAAATTAGACTAACTCCCCAGCTAACTTTCTTATGTAGAAAAAAATTGCTACAACCGTACAAACATACATTTATTTGATACATTTATCTACATAAATTTCACTAAAACCATTCAAAACTCAATTGTGATAATTGCTAGTGAATCTACTAGGTAAGTTCTAACTTTGTATGGTGTTTTCTTACACTTTTGACCATTAGAATTTTCTTCTATTTCAAAATATTGCTACAGCCATCTAACTGCAGAAAATTCTATGCAAAAGTGACATTAAAAGATAGCGAAACATTGTCAACTTTTCTTCTGACAATTTATTATCAATTTGCCTAGTCAAATTCACCTTTTCTTGTCTTTTTCAAGCAATTTCAAGGCATACATATTGTGGCTATTATAAAATATTAATTGTTGTTATAAACTATTATATTGCTGAAAATTCATATAAACTAGCTTAATTTGTGAAGGTTTATTGTCTTATGAAGTACTAACAATAATTTGGTACTTAGAAAGTGCCTCCTTTTACTTGTTGTCTTGTTTTTGGTAGGGACACGATATTATCCATTTGCTTCATCCTTTAAGAAATAAAAGAAACCTTTCATTTGAGTGATCTATGAGAGGGGATGGATTTCCTTGTGATTAATTTCCTTATTTGTCTCAAACCCCCTAGGTAGTTGGGGACGTCTCCTCTGGGGTAGTCTTGACATACTCCTAAATAGAAAGGGATCTCCTAGTAAGGTGATAGTGATAGGTTATTCCCAATTATGCCAATTTTGTATCCAGTTTCCTTGGACATTTGGGAAAGTACAAATTGTGTGATAACATTTTGGCGCCATTGTCGGGGAACGTTGATTCAATATTTCTTAAGATGACACTTTTTCTGTAAGCCTCTTACTTCAATATCCAGAAGATTATCTAGTGACTCCACCAATGATGACTTGTAGAGGATGACATTATACACTCTATCTTCTTCCTATTTATGTCATCCCTATAGCTTCTCTTAATTGGTCTCCCAAAGAAATCTTTGGCCCTTTGGACCTGACTAAAATCCAAGGGGGATTACATGGTCTCCAAAAATAAGTAGACTCCTGGATGCGTAAATTCCCAGGAGGGGTAGGATTTTATGGAAACAACATTGGACTAAATTTTGTGAGGGTTATGAATTCCATCAATCTAGAGAAAAACATCCTGACACATTTATGAGACTTTTCTTGACCTCACTCACTATGAATTCCAGGAATTGGATTAATACACTCCCAATTGGAAGCCTCAAAACCCCTAAAGATTTGGAACATGATTTCCTAAGGAGATGGGGTAAGGTAGAAAGTATGGCCTCTATTTATTCTCAATACCTCAAAATTTTCAAGCAAGGTGATGAAGATGTTAGGGAATTCAATGATAGGTTCAATACTCTCATTATCAAATTTGAGCCCAACTTTCACCAAGAGAGTGTTATTCTCCAACACTATCTAAAATCCTTAGAAGTAAAATTACAATTTACCCTCAAGAACCTATTTCCTACAAGCCTAGAATAAGCACAAGATGTTTCTTTCCAGATTGAAGAGAATCTTAAGTTCATCGATTCCATCCATCATGTCATTTTTTTGAACAATGATGACATCTAGGAGATGAATAAGGAAAGCATGGGAGGACTAGAGCATGACCTCCTATAGATTCTAGAGGTAGGAAATAATAATTTCACTAGGAAATGGAGCACATGTTCTCAAACATGAAAGATGCTTCCTTATTTTCACAACAAAATGAGCCCCATGAGCATTTGCATCCCCCTCAAGATACCTCTGGAGACGTTAAGGTTGGAGATATTGAATACTAAGCTTCAAAAATCAATGATTAAGATGATTGTGAATAGGAATTCCCCTTTGTCTACCATGTTGGGAGCATGGGAATGAAATATGGAGAAACTACATCTTTTTATGTTACCCTCCAAATCAACGATTTCCTTCTCCATAATTGTTTTTCAACCCAGATACCCCTAGAAACATTATGACTAAAAGGGTTATGTACCAACTAGGTCTCAATATATCACAACCAAACACACAAGATGGTTTAACACAAGGAATTATGAAACACATAAGTGTTTCCTTCCATGCTTGCCCTGATATCTCTTTCAAGATCGATGTAATGGTGATAGACACTTTAAGTAGTTGGGGAATTCTACTCGGCAAAGAATTGATAGAGAAATTGATCATGAGCTTCCAAGAGAAAGGGTCCAAATATATTATACTTCACCTCGAAAGAGGATTTTTTACCCTTCACAAAGAACCCATTACACAATGCCTCATTGAAACTGCCGAAGAACCAAATAATCAACTCCTGTATGTGAAAAATGGGATTGAAAGTTGGTTTGTCCTAGGAGGAAATTCAGAAGATGAACTTAGAGAAACACCTTGAGGAATATGGACATTGGAATTTGATGGCACTCATTCAAGTTCTAGTTCAGTGGCAGACATCGTCCTAACAACCCCATCCAAGGAAACTTACTACTACTCCTATAGACTTGAATATCATTGTACAAATAATGTTATTGAATATGAGTCTTTGATTATAGGTCTTAATTTAGCAATCGAAAAAGGTATCATCCACTTGAGGGTTATAGGAGATTCATACTTAATAGTATCACAAGTTTTGTTAAACTTTTATGCAAAGAATGAGAGATTAAAAAGGTACCAAGACTTTGCAAGATCTGTTGCAAAATCCTTTGAGGTAGTATCAATCGAAACAGTTCCCAGAGAATAAAACTATGTAGAATATTCTTTGGCTGTCTTAGCATCCACTTTGCAACCTTGTTATGTCCCCCTCCAAAAATTTCACAAAATGGAGGTCCTATTTAGACCATCAATTCCTGATAACTTGGAACATTGGCAAGTCTTTGAAGACGATAGTCAAATCCTTAGATTCATGGAAAACAATAGAGAATTCACCAAATCACAAGTAAACTTCCTAGTTGGTTTCATGGACCTGGAGGTATCAAACTTGAAAAACAACACTCTTCCGAAAGAGTGTGTTCCTTTAGAACAACTCTTTGATAGAAATGATGTTTACAAAGGAAAAAACCCCAAACAACAAACAAATGAAGCCTTAAAATTCAACATTGGCACCAAGATAGATCCAAGGATGGTTAAAATGGGGAAAGGTACCACAAAAAAGGAGAGGAATGAGATACTTGACCTCATAAGAGAGTTTAAATATACCTTTTCTTGGAATTATGATGAATTAAAGGATTATAGGGGTGATGTCATCCAACCTGCTATACCTTTGAAAGAGGGAGCCAAACCTTTTTGACAAAAGTTGAGACATATTAACCCTAAGTTGGAAAACCAGATACAAAAGAAACTTCAAAACATGGTATATTCTAGTACCATATCTCCCATTAGATATTCATCATCGATGTCCAATTTGGTAGTTGTCCGAAAGAAAAGTGGTGGCATTTGCCTATGTGTAGATTTATGAAACCTTAACCAACTATCTTTGAAAGACAATTACCCCCTCCCAAATATGGAAAACTTATTACAAAGGGTCACAGGGGAAGGAATTTTGTCCATGTTAGATGGATTTTCTAGATACAATCTTGTGTTACTCAAGAGAGAATATCAACTCAAAAAAACATTTACCACACCATGCAGAACATTCATGTACATAAGAATGTATTTCGACCTTATGAATGCAGGTTCAACCTTTGAAAGAGAAATGGAATTTGATTTTATATATCTCATTTAGAAAAACATATAAATTTACCCAGATGATCTCACATTCTTATCAAAGGAAATAAAATACCACAACTCACACCTCAGAATTGTCTTTGAAAGATGTATAAAATATGGTGTCTCCTTGAACCCTAAGAACATTGTTTTCGAGATAGATAAGGGAAATTTATTGGCACACATAGTCTTAGAGGGAGGAATTTTTATAGACCCAGAGAGGATCCAATCTATCAAATATGTATGCCCCCCAACTAAAAAAAATCCCTACAATCATTCTTCGGAAAAATAAAATTTATTCGAAGATTTGTCCCAAACTTTGCCGAAAGAATAAAACCCATGAGTTCATTACTTAAAAAGAACAAGACATTCAGGTGGGATGACAAGGTCAGTCAATCCTTTGAATATATAAAAGACACCATTTTCCAAGCCCCAGTTCTGGTTACTCCTTATTATTCATGGTATTTCATGACATTCTCTTTTGCCTCTAACGATACTATCATAGGTGTCTCATTGTAGAAATATGTTAATGACCATGAAAATCCCATTACATTCATGAGTAAAGTCCTTAGGGATTCAAAGATGATTTATTCGATTACTAAAAAGAAATCTAATGCCTTGGTTAAATCCTTCAAGCATTTTAGAAACTATGTGGGCTATAATAATATTAAGGCTTATGTCCCTTACCCAAAAGTAAAGGATGTTTTATCACAAAAATATTGTATGGGTACTAGGGTGATCTAAAAATGATAAAGACTTCTATTCTTGAAAATATTTGCAAGTTTTAATTCAAGTGTTCTTATGCAAAATGATCAATTTGAAAACACAAATTTTATAGAAATTACACATTCAAGATGCATATAATGAACAGCAAATAACAGTGAACAGAAAACACATAACACAACAAATGATAAAGGAGTTCACCCCTCTCTTGGGCTACATCTCCTGGTCCAGCTTCCAATGGATATTTTGTATTATTTTCTCAAAGTGCTAAAATATGTGCTTTACAATGCTCAAAATGCCAAATAGATGGCTCCAATGGCTTCAGAACGTCCAAAAACCCCTAGTTGGGCTTTTTCGGCACCTGATTTAGCCAAAAATTGAAGAAGATAGGCTTCTTGGAAGTTCCCCTTCAAACTTGCTGACTCTGGATCGCCAAAATGCACCTCTGCATCCTCAACCTAGCCTCTACGCTCATATTTGTGTTAAAACCTAGCACCGGGCACAACCGCAAAACTGTGCGAATTGTAGGATGGTTAGGGCGTGCCTAGCCCCTAACCGCCAAGACATTGGGCATGTGGCTTACCATGTGACCGCGCACACATACAAAAAGGGGCCAAGGTTTTAAAATATATGGTAATGCCATGTGGAAAAGTGCACGGGGTTTGAATGTGTGTGCAATGGTGGTTATATGGTGGATATATATATGACCGGGGGCGAGGGCTTAGCCCCGACCCAGACCGTATCCCAAATCAAAACAATTGAAATTCAAATAAATTTAAAATGGTATAGTGGTAAGAACCACATGGGTGGCACGTCGGTTGGGAGGCCCTTCCCAAAGCTTTACCCCTACCCGGAGGTCACGGGGTCGAGTCCTGCCGACTACATAAGTTTTATCCATAGCCTAGGTGACATGTGGCGGCCCTTCTTTGGGCCATGTGTCACCAACCCATTCGCCACCAATATGGCATGTGTCGGATGCCAATTCATCTACACAACTTCCAACCAACACCTGCCATGTGTCATACAACCCTGCCATGTGTCGTACGACCCTACCATGTCAACATCCATACAGATTGTACATTCAACACATTTTTTTTTTACCTGTTTGATGATTTGAACAGAATGAAATATCTCTCTCATCCGACGTTTGTTTGAACCCAAACGAGTTGCATTGGGTTTGTGACAATGAGGCCTATGCACCCGTTCGATTTTAAGTGATTCCGAGCACTTTGAATTTTGAGCAAAATTTGATCCCCTGGATCACACCTCCCCATTGGAAAGATTTTGGACCTCCAAAAGACTATTTTCAGTGTATCTGAAGATGAGGGTATAGTTCCCTCACCTTTCCAACCTCAATCCACTTGGCTTTGCTTGGATTTGTGCCTTTAAGACCAATTTGAAGATATTCCACATTTCCTCGTTTTGAAGTTCTCATTCCCCTGTCAAGGATGGTGTCTTCATCCAGTTATGTAAGATATTCTGGGGAGAAATCATCTATAGAAGGAATATGAACATTGTCTCCTTGATCATCAATCAAAGGAGGCTCATACAATTTCAAATTCTCAACATTAACAACTGCATACATTTGCATATAAGGAGGTAAATCTAAATGGAAGGCATTGTTACCAATCTTGTCAAGAATCTTGAAAGGACCATATCGAATTGGTTTAATTTTTTTACCTTCTCCTTACTAATGTGAAGCCAAACTTCATCTCCAACTTGGAAACTGTGATCAACACGATGCTTGTCATGTCTTGTCTTGTACTTGGCTTGACTCTTTTCCAACTATTCTTGTACCATTTGATGTATTGATTGAATTTGTTCAATGAACGTTTCTTCCCTATCAATGTCATATTGACCATCAATAGAAATATCCTTCCCAAAGATAAAATCTAAAGGAGATTTGGGCAAATAGCCAAAACATGCTTCAAATGGCAATGTTTGAGTTAAAGAGTGCTTAGCTCGATTGTAAGCATGTTGAATGTAGTGTAAATGCTCATCCCAAAGTTTAAGATGTTTGTTGCAATAACCACGAAGAAGATGCACCACTATTATATTGACCACTTCTGTCTGACCATCAGCTTGCGGATGAAAAGCTATGCTATTTTTCAGTTTGGTGTCCATGAGTGCCCATAAACTCGACCAAAAGCTCCCAATAAATCGAGAATCTCAATCAGAAATAATGGATTTAGACAATCCAAAACATACCCAAACATGCTGAAAGAACATTTGTCCCATTTGTTCAGCTGTAACCTTCTTCTTACAAGGCATCAAAATACACATTTTGCTAAATCGATCAACCACAACATAAAGATAATCATGATTTCTTTTAGACATAGGTAGACCTCCTACAAAGTCCACATAAATACTTTCCCAAGGATGAGAAGGAACTGGAAGTGGAGTATACAAACCCAACTTTTGATTGCTAGGCTTTCTTGTGGCACATAACAAACATCCTTGAACATATCTTGAAACACTTTCATTCATTTTAGGCCAATAGCAGTACCTTTGCAAATTAGCCACCGTCTTGCCTACACCAAAGTGACCAACAATAAGAGAAGAATGGGCTTCTCTTATTATGTTGAGTCTTTCACCCTGTGGAATACATAGCTTTCCAAGATGCCACAAAATATTATCATGCACATGGTAATCCAATTCCTCAACATGGTTAGAATGACACAAAGTTGCATATACTTCTTTAAAATCTGCATCTAAAGCATATTGCTCAATATAGCTCTCATGCATGATAGGACTATGCTTAAGAATAACTGAAGCACTAATAATAGGCCTTGAAAGCATATCAACAACTTTGTTATAAATGTCCTTCTTATACCTTATGACCAAGTGGAATTGTTGTAGAAAACCCATCCATCTGAAGTGACTTGCTTGTTGTAGCTTCATTTGTGATTGTAAGTATTGCAGTGGTTGATGATCTGTGTGGACAATGGTTTCTTTCCCCAACAAATAATGTTTCCATTTTTTCACACTTTGCACCAATGCATACAACTCCTTATCATAAGTAGG
>ML786728.1:289962-303326 GCA_009831015.1 Picea engelmannii | reverse complement strand
CCAACAAATAATGTTTCCATTTTTTCACACTTTGCACCAATGCATACAACTCCTTATCATAAGTAGGATAGTTAATCACGACACCATTAAAAGTTTCATAATGAAAACAAATGGGCTTACCATGTTGTAACAAGATTGCCCCCATTGCATAATTGCTTGCATCAGTTTGGATTTCAAAAGATTGCCTCAAATTCGGAAGTGCAAGAACTGGGGCTGAACTGATTCTCTCCTTCAAAGTATCAAAAGCCTTTTGTTGCTTGCCTCCCCATTGAAAAAATTGCTTGATGCTTGTCATTGCATGTAATGGAGCTGCAATTGAAGAAAAGTTAGCAATAAACTTTATCCAATATTGGGCTGCTCCCAAAAAACTTCTTACCTCTGTCACATTGTTGGGCTTGGGCCATTCCAATATGACTTTGACCTTGGAGGGATCAATTTTCAATTCACCCCCACCAACAATATGCCCCAAGTAGATAAGTGAAGTTTTTCCAAACTCACATTTGGACATCTTCAAAAAAAACTTTTCTTTTCTCAAAACATCCAAAACTTGCTTTACATGCTTAACATGCTCTTCAAAAGATTTGCTAAAAGTCAAAATTTCATCCAAGTAGACAATAACACAATCATCAAGAAAAGGCCTTAAGACATCATTCATAACTCTCATGAAAGTAGCAGGTGGATTGCAAAGTCCAAAAGGCATTACCATCCACTCAAACAAACCTTGTTTTGTTTTGAAATTTGTCTTCCATGTGTCTCCTTCGACAATCCTGATTTGATGATATCCGCTTCTCAAATCCAACTTAGTAAAATACTTAGCATCTTTCAATTGATCAAGAAAATCATCGATTCTAGGAAGAGGATAGAGGTTCTTTACCATAATCTTGTTCAAGGCCCTAAAATAAACACACATATGCCATGTACCATCTTTCTTTGGCACTAACACAATTGGAGATCCACATGGCGATGTGCTTGGCATGATGACCCCTTTTTCAGGCAAATCTTAGATTTGTTTTTTGATTTCATCATTCTCTATGACTGACATCCTATACATACCAATGTTTGGAAGAGGAAAATCTTGCTTCAATTGGATTTCATGTTGGATACCCCTTCTTGGAGGTAATCCCTTTGGTTCCTGAAACATCTCATAATATTGATTAACAACCTCATATAGATCAGATTTCAACTTTGCATCACAACCTTGAAAAACTTCCTCTTCAATATCATCTTTGGGTTTAATCATCAAGAGAACAAAATTCTTGTTAGCATTGACTAATCTCTTCATTTGTCTCGAATTTAGAAGTGACAAATTGATCTTCTTTGAATGTGTTCTAACAATGTACTCAACTCCATTTTTAAACAAGTGATACTTATTCTCATGACGATGAAAAATAACTTTTCTATCATATAAATATGGACTTCCCAAAACAAAACCACAGATATCCAAAGGAATAACATCCAGCTCTACCTCATCTATAAAAATTGCAGTGATAGAAAACCTAAGTTTACACCTTCTTGTCACCTGCAATTTAGCATTATCACATATCCAACCAAGAGGGTAGGGTTTAGGATGTGGAATTGTTTCCAATTTTAATTTCTTGACAATGTCTTCAGATATAAGGTTGGTTTGAGATCCAATATCAAATAGAGTATCTATCTTGGTATGCTTTGAAACAACCCTTATGTGAAAACGTTCTATTCTTTCTTTTTCTTGTCGAGTTTCATTGAGATTACTGTTACTTGAAGAACTAGTACTTGCAATAGAATGCTTACCTTGATAACCCATGGCTGTAATCTTTGTTTCATCACCTAAATCAGAACCTAAATCATGTTGTATGGTTGCAATAGTCTTTGACTTCCCTTTTTTGCCAAACTTTTTGGGTCTTCTTTCAGGATGAAGTTTTCAACAATGGTCTTCATCATGGCCATCTTTTGAACAATGTTTGCATGTAAATTTTTCTCCCTCTTTCTTAACAACAACATTATTTTTTCCATTGCCCTTGAAATTCCTCTTTCCTTTGTCTCCATGACTGAAAGGCTTCTTGTTACCCTCATGATTTTCATTCCTTCCTCTTGCTTCCAAATGAGTTTCCTAAACACAAACTTCATCTAGATTTGAAAGGTTAAACATGAGTATTGTATGTCTCAAATAACTGTGTAAAGCTCCAATGTATTTGAGTAAAGTTTCTTGAGAAGATAAATATACTCCCAAAACTAAATATCTTATCCTAAATTCTTGAGTAAAGCTTTGCACATTTTTCCCTTTATCTTGTCTAAAATTTTTCCAATCCATAGTAGTTTTTTGCATATATGCCAATGGGTAAAATTGTTTTTTAATTGCAACAATAAAATCATTCCAAGAGGTTAAAATTTTACCATGTTTATTCATGTCCTCTTGAGTCTTGGCTTCCCACCAAATGAGTGTTTCACTATCCAATATTAAAGAAGCAAGTTGAATCTTAGTTTCATCATCTTGAATTTTTTGTATCCTACAATACGCCTCAATCTGACGAATCCAATTATCTAATTTCTCAACATTTACCTCTCCATTGTACATTGGCAATTCAAATTTAATATCAAGATTTAACAAAGGAATTTGTGGAGGATTTTTACCATGTCCCTTTGGATAATTTGGAAGAGGTTGTGAACTGGTAGAAGAATAAGAAGATGGAGCTGAGGGTGGTGGAGAAGCACCATTCCCTCCATCTCCATTTGGAGTTTTATCACCACTGTCTCCCTTATGCTTTGAAGGGTTGGAGCCTTCACCTTGCAACCTTGTATTCCTTTCTTCCATCAAGAATTTCATCATTTCTCTCATTTCCATGAAAGCCTTTCTGAGATCTTCATCTTCTATAGGAATATGTTCATGACTCTCTTCATGAGCCATACTTGGTGAATGCCTCCTTGAAGCTTGAGGTGATGATATAATTTTTCTTCTTGAAGGATGAGAACTTGGCTCTACAAGTTTACCTTCTCCTCTTGTGATTTTCAACCTTGTGAGCATCAGAAATCAAAACACTTGCAAATAATCAAGCCTTTAAAAACCTAAGCTTTGATACCAACTTGATCTAAAAATGATAAAGACTTGTATTCTTGAAAATATTTGCAAGTTTTAATTCAAGTGTTCTTATGCAAAAGGTTCAATTTGAAAACACAAATTTTATAGAAATTGCACATTCAAGATGCATATAATCAGCAACAAATAAAAGTGAACATAAAACACATAACACAACAAATGATAAAGGAGTTCACCCCTCTCTTGGGATACATCTCCTGGTCCAGCTTCCAATGGATATTTTGTATTATTTTATAAAAGTGTTAAAATATGTTCTTTACAATGCTCAAAATTCCAAATAGATGGCTCCAATGGCTTCAGAACGTCCAAAAAACCCTAACTGGGCTTTTTCGGCACCTGATTTGGCCAAAAATTGAAGAAGATAGGCTTCCTGGAAGTTCCCCTTCAAACTTGTTGACTCTGGATCGCCAAAATGCACCTCTGCATCCTCAACCTAGCCTCTGTGCTCATATTTGTGTTAAAACCTAGCACTGGGTGCAACCGAAAAACTGTGTGAACTGTAGGACAGTTAGGGCGTGCCTAGCCCCTAACCGCCAAGCCATTGGGCATGTGGCTTACCATGTGACCGCGTGCACATACAAAAAGGTGCCAAGGTTTTAAAACATATGGTAACGCCAAGTGGAAAAGCGTGTGAGGTTTGAATGCGCACGCTGGTGGTTATATGGTGGATATATATATGACTGGGGGCCGGGGCTTAGCCCCGGCCCGGACCACGCCCCAAATCAAAACAATTGAAATTCAAATAAATTTAAAATGGTATAGTGGTAAGAACCACATGGGTGGCGCACCGGTTGGGCGGACCTTCCCAAATATTTACCCCTGCCCAGAGGTTGCGGGGTCAAGTCCTACCGACTACATAAGTTTTATCCATAGCCTAGGTGACATGTGGTGGCCCTTGCTTAGGTCACGTGTCACCAACCCATTCGCCACCAATATGCCATGTGTCAGATGCCAATTCATCCACACTACTTCCAACCAACACCTGCCACATGTTGTATGGCCCTGCCAACTCAGCTTCTGCCACATGTCATATGGCCCTGCCACGTGTCGTACGGCCCTACCACGACAACATCCATATGGACTGTACAGAATGTACAATAAACACATTTTTTTTTGTCTATTTGACGATTTGAACAGAACACAATATATCTCTCATTCGACATCTGTTTGAACCCAAATGAGTTGTGTTGGGTTTGTGACGATGAGGCCTATGCACCCGTTCGATTCGAAGCTATTTCGAGCACTTTGAATTTTGAGCAAAATTTGATCCCCTGGATCATAGGGGTAAGTGGGTTTCTAATATCCAAGAATATGACATAGAAATAAAACCCACCAAGATAGTGAAGGGACAAGGGTCATCTCGAATGTTGACTAAAATAAACCAAGAAGTTATACAAGTGGGAGAGAGTGAACAAGTAAATATGGTAGTGAGTGGGATAGAACATGATGAATGGTATTCTGACATAATATACTACCTCAGAAATTTATCATGCCCAGACCATGTATTATACTACAAAATAAGAGCCCTGTGACTCAAAGCTATGAAGTGTTGTCTAACTGAGAATGGTCTTGGGTGGAAGGACCCGGACAAAGTTCTCCTTAGATGTGTGAACCAAGAATAAGCCAACAAACTATTGAAGGAATTACACTCTGGGAATTGTGGTGGGAACTTCGTTGCTCATACTATGGCACACAAGATCTTAAGAGTTGGATATTATTGGTCGACATTGTTTTTTGATACTCATTGATATGTTTGATCATCCCAACCCTGATAATACTTCACTGGTAAGAAAAAACAACTGGCACAACCTTTGAAACATGTGGTGGTAGAAGCTCATTTTCAACAGTGGGGTTCAGACTTTATTGGTGAATTTAAAGATAATTCAAGTAACGGTTACTTATGGATTTTGACTGCGACAGATTATTTTACCAAGTGGGTGGAATCCATTCCAACAAATAAGGACATTGAATAGGTGGTTATGAACTTCTTGGATGAAATAATGATAACAATATTTGGAGTTCCATCCAAAATTACCACTGACAATGCCAAAGCTTTCAGTTCCCTTGTATTAGTAGAATTTTGTTTCAAGTATGGTATTGTTTTATCTCATTCTTCAAACTACTACCCATAAGGGAACAGATTAGCAGAATTAAGCAATAAGAACCTCATGAATATTATTAAGAAGGTTGTGGGAGAGAACAAAAGTTCTTGGGATAGCAAGATCAAGTATGTCTTGTGGGAATATCGAATAAAAACAAAACCCTCAACATGAAAAACCTGGTTTGAACTAGTGTATGGCTTGCAAGCTAAACTTCTTGTAAATATCCAAATCTCTATCCTTCACTTCATGCAATAATACACCAATGAAGGAGAAGCGATCTAAGGGTGAATTAACCAGTTAGTAGAGTTGGAAGAAACTAGGAGGATTACCTTAAGTGAAATGGAAATAAATCAAGATAAAGTTAAGAACACCTTCAATTGCAAAGAAAAAGAAAGAGATTTCATTGAAAGAGAATTAGTGTTGTTATGGGATAAAATAAGGGAGAATCCTAGTATGCACAAGAAGTTGTATGGATTATGGATAGGTCCCTACAAAGTCATGAGTTGGGTAGTAATGATCTCTTTTGACTTGACAACGATGGAATGAGAATATTTGAAGCTACCTGTGAATGCTATACACATCAAGTGTTTCTTCCCACCAACAACATGACATGTAATCACATGTAAGATAGGTATGTATTTGCATTCATTGTATATACCATTTTCATATCATGCTAGAGTACTATAGTTTTAGTTTTGTTTCATTTGTATATATATTCTTAATTACTTTTTATTCCATTGTATCATATATGAGCGACGGGTGATATCACCACCCCAAAATATTACTAATTTTTTTTGTTGAGATCTAACAGATTACAGGTCATGCCATAAATGTTGAGGTTCTGATGTGCTCTACGGTGAGAACATTTCCCCAAGTTGGAGATAGATGTTATACCCTATCCTATGGATAACTAAGGAGATTATGTCTTGAGGCCCACAAGTCATATACATGGAGTACCAAGAGCCATATGACTTGAACTTGGACCTGGAGGTCCCATCTTTTTTTTCAGTGAATCCCATCTATGAGAAACAACAACATCCATCCCATCGAATTGATCATGAAGTAGCAATGGGTCTTGATCCATGAGGTAATGAGTCTGGGTATCAAGGTATCTGCCACTTTGATTTTCAAAGAATTTGAATATGTTGCACTAAACTATCCTTTGTTTCATAACATTTTCTTGCAAAATATTCTCTTTAACTTGTTCATACCTAGGGGGGTGCATAATTCCCTAGTAACTTGGTTCCCTTAGGAATGAGTTGCTACTAGGTGGGTCTATGAAAGTTCATCATCCATTCCTTCTGTTGGATTACTGAGAGGGGGGGTGAATCAATAATAGATCAATTGAATCCTTTTAAACCATATAGTCCAAGTGTTATATTAATGTAGCATTATCATCCATTAACTGCAAATTAAATAAGCAATGAACAAATGAACAATCATACACATACATAGTATACCAGTGTCTTACGTGGAAACCCAAAGTGGGAGAAAACCACAAAATGATTTTTCTTATATGTCTTGAGGAATTACATTCATTGGAAGCACCAACTTCCTTTGTTTTCTAGCTGCAATTGGAAGGAGGATCCAACCCCCTAGCTTCTCAGGCTACAACCTGAGGGAAGGTCTTAATCCCCAATTATCTATTTACAAATAGAAGGAGGCTACAACCCCTTATATTCTCTGGCTACAGCCAGAGGGTGGATACAACCACCTATCCTTTCCCTGTCCAACCATCCCGACGTATAAGTATAATGATGGAATCATTGTCACACTATCAATGTGAGATTTACTGTTGTAAACCTGTACCAATCAACTTGTACCAAACAACCTGTACCAATAACTTGAACCATGCATCAACCTGTACCTCAACCTATAATCAACCTATACCATAAACAAGTGCATCAACCATGCACCAACCTATACCAACCAACGTGTAATCAACTTGTACCATAAAAATGTGCATGAACCATGCACCAACCTGTACCTCAACCTATACCATGAACAAGTGCATCAACCATGCACCAAATCTGTACAAATAACCTGTCACAACAAATTGTCCAAACAACCTATCACAACAACTTGTCTCATAAATTTCATCATCCAAATAATATATACTCACCAATATCAATCACCAATATAACTCTCAAATATGTTCATCAACCAAGTATAACACAACGACTCATAATCATCACAAAGATCAACATGTTCTTGTAATAATACAAGTATGCTACATCATCCATAAACCATGTGTCAACAATACTACTAACAAGTGTCTCCACCCATGTACCAAGTATGTACCAATCATGTATGTACTACTCATCAACTATGAATCATCAATATATACCAACATCATCAACTATGCACCTCATGTATGTGCCAATTCATCAACTACTTGTCTCAGCCATGTACGTGACCTGTACCTCAACCAAATGCCCTCATCAATTTCATCATCCAATTCTGATTTGTAAATCTTTAATAGACCTGGTGTATATGATCACATTCCTTCAAACCTTAATTTTAACAACAAGAGACTAGCATTTTCATCAAACTTTTCTTTAGTCTCACATGCCTAGTTTCGGATTAGTCAACAACCCTAACTTGAAATAATCATAACTTTGTAATTGTAATGAATAAATATCTGAAACTGATACACAATGTTCCTCAATGTGTTTTATGAAATTCATCCACGTGTCACTACTTGTAATCTCTCAGAAAAGGAGTTATAGAGAGAATGGCATACCTTGATGAATTCTGGCTTATTCTAGAGAGCGACCTTGTAGAGCATGCTATGAATGGAATATTTTTTGAATTGACCTGAAACTGTTACACATCATACTAAATATTTTACTATAACCAAAACATTTATTCTTACTGAATTTTTATATTTTATGAAGAAGTTATGACGTTTTTACCCGAAACACATGTCTTTGACTAGTTTCGGGACTACCCACAAACCCTATTTTATATGGAGTATAAATCCAAAAATACAATGAACCACAAGAGAAATTTGTTACTATAGATACATGGATATGTTTCCTCAATGGAATAGAAATTTCACGGTTTGAAGCATTCTAGAAAAATGTTATTGCGAAAATGGTGAGATGACCTGTAAATAACATACCTTAGAAAGCATCATCAAAATAATTTATCCTTCCTTGAATTCTATCCTTCTTTTCTTCACCTTCCCTCAAAAATTCGGCTTAGATATCCTTTGGTTACCTCAGACACCTATAGGTATTCAATATTCTCAAGTGTGTCTTAAATGAGAGAGCCTTTCCTCTTATTTATACTCTCCAAGTAGCTTCCTTAAAAACATATGCTAGGTCACTTTGCCCACTTTCCTGATTTTAGGGTTATCCCACTTCTAATTTATCCATTAAATTTATTATTGAAACAATTTATTTTGTATTCACATTGAATTATAATACACTCATCACTTCACTTTATTATCTACCTTTTAAAATCTCTTAAACCCCTTTGACTACTTTGACCTATTGGGGTTTCTAGATGACATATGAGGGTCCTCCAACTTTGTAAGGCCATAAATATCAAACCGTGAGGAGTTATGTGACATTACACATACCACTAGAAATGGAATGAAATGTAATATCCATATAGAACAGTATTACCTGAAAATATATCAAAACTCATACCATTATCCATCAAACAAAACTTGGGTCCATTACCCAAACCTGGGTTCACCAACTTCTCATGGCCATAACTCTCTAACTGTGAGGAGTTATGTGACGTTCCACATACCACCAGAAATGGAATGACAAGCACCATCCATATAGGATAGTTTCATTGAAAAATTCACCGACTTTCATCTCATTATTCCACAAATAAGCATGGGTTCTCTAACCATACTTCTAGGATAACTCAATCCACAAAGCGTCTTCTCATGAGGTCTTTCACCATAAGGGGAAAAATTTGGATTTCATACATTTGTGCTTATTATCAACCATGAAAAGACAATAATGAGTCATCTTTACATCAAACAAACTTGGGTCGATTACCCAAACCTTTGTTCTACTGGAATTCATTATCGTACTTTCTCCAAGGGTTGGCATCAATCTACAATATCACTCTCCAATAGTTGACATCAATGACAACCAACAATCCATACCAATTATCCATCAACCTAAGCCAACTATCTGGAAATATCCCCCTTTGGCATAGATAGCAACACCAACATTGATGGCAACACTTAGTCATGATAACATTCATTTTTATACTCTTTATCAATGTATCTATCTCTCCCCCTTTGACATGAATGGAAAAGGGTATCTCCCTTTGGGGTTGCTCCCCCTGACTGAACTCTCTTTGGGTATGCTCCCCCTGTCTACATGCCTTTGATTTTTCTTTTTGTTTATAATCCTCTCATTACTCTCTTTCACTTCATATAAATAATATCTCCCCCTTTGATAAAGGGTATCACTCTGAAGTCATATCGCACATTCTTCCCTTGTGATAATCACTACCCTTGGAAACATGCCTCTATGCTCTCTCTCCAAGAATTTACCTTTTTCATCTGATAAATCTCTCCCCCTTTGTCCTATTTATGGTGCTTCCTCATGTACATATAAGACAACTAAGATAAGCATTGAAAAATATTCATTTTGGAGTAGAAATTATTCCTAGTCTTTGGCGAAGATACTCAAGGGCTTCCCATGGAAGCGGTTTTGTAAAGATGTATGCCACTTGTTCTTTTGTTTCCACATATTCAACTCTAATGTTATTCTCTGCAACCTATTCCCATAGAAAGTGATACTTGATTGGAATGTGCTTTGCCTTGGATTTCATCACCAGTTTTTTGAGATACTGATGGAGCTTGTATTATCACAATATATTGGAATGGGCTCATCATAATCAACCTGTATATCTTTCAGAGTTTGTTTCATCCAAAGAGCCTATGTACAACATGATGTTGCTACAATATACTCTGCCTCAACTGTAGATAAATATACTGATGATTGTTTCTTTCTTATCCATGATACTAAACACTCACCCAAGTATAACACTTCTCCATTGGTTCTTCGTCAGTCATCAATACAACCTGCCCATTCTGCATCTATGTAGGCAATAAGTGATATATCCTTTCCTTTTGGATACCATAATCCAAACTCTTATGTTCCTTTGAGATACCTAAAAATCCTCTTCACTGCTAATACATGTGATTCATTTGTTGTTGCTTGAAATTGTGCCACCTGTCCAACTGCATGTATTACATCTGGTTTGGATGTTGTCACATATAGTAAGATACCAATCATTGACCTGTATTGCCTCTGGTCTGTAGACTTTGAATTATCATCTTTTCTCAACTTACAACTGGTTTGCATAAGAGTGGTAACTGGTTTCCAATATTCCATTCTGAGCCTCTTTAGCATTTCTCTGATATACTTAGTTTGAGAAATAAAAATTCCTTGGTTTCTTTGACATTTATGAAGACCCAAAAAGAAGGATTTTCCTCCATGTAATTTCAGTTGAAATTCATTCTACATATCCTTTGGAAATTTCCGGCTTAACCTGTCATTAGTACTTCCAAAACAATATCATCAACATAAATTTCAATCAATAAAATATTACCTTGAGTTACCTTGATGTAGAGGTTGTTGTCTTCGTTTCCTTTCCATAGTTTGTAGGGAGTTTTGTCATTGTTGTTTCTAAGCATTGCTCTATTTTGAATGTGAACTGATGTATGCACTGCATGTGTCCAAAAAATATCTGTCAATTTGGAATCCATTAGCATTGTTCAAGCCATTTCTTGTGTAATTATCATCCATTATGATAATGTTCATTTTTCTTTGAACCACTCTCTGAACAAATCTATGAATCCATTATTTCGTCCACTGTCATATATCTATCCGAACCTGTTAAGTGTTCTTACGAATCCATCTCTGTCCATACTGTCCAAGAATCTACTTGAGAAATTGTCCATAATGTTGACCCATTTATCACTATACTATCATGAAGTCTTGATTAATCTATCAAACTGTACTTCTGCTAATTGATTTCTCTGAATCTGTCTTGTCAAACTCTGCAAGTTGCTTGAAGGATGGTTCTTTGGTCAATCATAGCTATCACATAGACTCCCCCTATCTAATATTCATATTACCTGGGAGTCTCTAAGCTAGATGGCTCATAACAATTCTTGCTCTAATGGGTATTCATCATCATCTTCATTGGTAGATTCATTATCTCTCTGATCTTTGAATTCTTTCTTCCTATCTGTGGATTCATCTTTCACTGCAATGCCTGAAAGTACAATCTCTTGGACCTATTTATTATTTACCTGTCCTTCCTTCCTTTCATTTATTTTCCAAACCTTTCTGTATCTGACATCTTTCCTTTTCTCTGTAGAATTTTCTTCATCTCTCTTTATTGCCAATCTTGCGATCTCTGGTACCTGTTCTTTGTTCACCTATTATTCCTATTTTCTTATCCATACTTTCTTATATCTGATATCAATATTCTCTTTCATGGAAGTATCGATCATGCTTCTACAATCACTAGCTATTTGTCCATAGTTATGACATTTATAACACTCTATGTTACATGCGAGCACATAGGCACGGTCTGCTTGAACATTTCTTTTATAATCCCTACAATCTTCAACCTTATGTCCAAAGTTAGTACAATAAAAGAAATGACCATAAAATAAATTTTCATACCTGGGAGTGAATGATATTCTTTGTGGCATAGTCCTTCTGAATTTTTTCCTTGACTAATCATGATCATGATTGAAGCTTCTTTGTGTCTTGAACATGGATGGTATTATTGAAGATGTATCTTCAATAGTTTTCTTAGATTATGGTTTACCATGATTCCCTCCTTTGATTACTTCTGCATAACTCTTTCTATTTTCTTCATTCTTTTTTTCTAGCAATGTAGAGTGCTTATGTTCATTCTCTACAACTGATGTGGATGTTTCTGTCTCTTCAACATTCTTGTTGATCTTGAAGATTTTGAATCTTAGAGTGAGAAATTCTTCTTCAATATTCTCAACGTCTTCTTCTTTCTTCATTATCTAAGACTTCATGAGCTCTTATGTTCTCTTTGCTTCTTCAAGTTGTATTTTCAATGTAATTATTTCTTCTTCCAGACTTCTCTCTTCTTAACCAAACTCTTCCTCAAGTTGGTTTAAGTCATTGGTTATTTCCTTGAGATGATCCATCAATATCTTTTCTCTCTTTTCTTCTTCTTCCTTTTGTGCTACTATGTTGGCTTCTAAACATTTATTTTGATATTCTAGAGTTTATTCAATTCTTCTGGCCTCTTCTAGTTGAGCTCTTAAATTCTTGATGACTTGCTGATCTTTTTCAGAACCTTGAACACTTTGCTTTTGCTTCATCAATTCTTTCTTGGATGACTTGTTTTCTTCTCTTTCTTTCTTTAGATATTTAATTGCACTGATCAATTTTTATATGTAATGAACTTCTTCTTCATCATACTCTTTCTCTTTTGAATTTGTCTGACATGATGAGCATATTTCTTCTTATTCTGTATCTACATCTTCTTTGGCATTTTCTAAATCTGTGATGGGTGAAGAATATATGTCATGTAACTTATCCCAAATTTATTTGGCTGATGACCATTTACCAACCTTTTCTCTTACCAGTTTAGGTAATCCTTCCTAGATGAAATTCATTGCTTTTTTGTTATTCTTCTTCAATTCCTTCTTTGTTGTAGTCTTTTCCCTTTTTGAACTATCATATCCTATAACAATTGATAGCCAAATGTAATGTCCCTATGCCTATAAAAATACTTTCATCCTTCTGATCCACATATCATACTTAAAACCATTCTGAACATTAAACATTGTTACTCCATTCTCAGAATAATCCATGATCTCCTTGTTGTTGGGTATTCTACCCTACGGACTAATAAGCTAGGGCTCTAAAGTTATATGCAGAAAATGACCCTTAAGATTGAACTTTTAACCTTCTACCCAAAATCTCAACCCCTTTTCGAGCAAACAATGGAAGAATCAACTCACCTTTTTAACGATGCTTGAAGTAGATCCTACGTTGAGCCTTCTATTTGCTTGCTGCTGCTGCCCCTTCTACAAAGCTTCCTGCAATCAAGATAAGACTACACATGCATGCTACTGATCTAATAGGGGGTTAGAAATAAAACACAAATCAAATGACATAGATAAGATTTATGAATTTTGGGACGGGAAAAGT
>ML786728.1:274307-289862 GCA_009831015.1 Picea engelmannii | reverse complement strand
TTTTAAAATAACATATGGAAAATATTGACTATCTAAAGATGACTGGTCAAAAGAAAAATCATTGGTAGGGTTAGTTTTAGAATACAAGAAGGAGAAAGTGGACAAAGAGGAGCATCATTTTAAGGGGAGTATGACCTCAGAAGGAGAAAGAAAAGATCCTTTTTGTCATTTTTGTAAAAAAAAAGGTGGGGGGGAGAAGAGTAAAAGTAGTTGAGAGACTAAAAAGATATCAATCAACAAAGATAAATTGATAACAAAACTGGTATTGGATCAATTGGTATCAATCCTCAATTGATATTCCTATAGAATATCAAAGAAATAATAATAAGAAACAGATCAAGAAAGATTAGTAAGAGTCATAACGTTGTCCTATTTTACAAAGGAAAGACAGTAAAAACTCAAGGGGATTATTTTGGTTATCGAATAAGAAAAAAATTAGATTAGGCTTAAAAGACTTGATCATTACAAATTGGTATCACTACAAATTGGTATAAAAAAGACTACATATTTGTAACACAAATATCCCAATGAACTGAGATAAGTTGTTAGTAAATTCACAGGGGAAGAAAAATAGCCATATCCTCACTCTTTGTCATTGATGTCAAAGGGTGAGAGAAGTAGTAAAACAAAATTAAGAATAACAAAAATTTACTATTAGATAGAAAAGAATATCAGTGATAAGGGGAGCAAAGGTATGAGATCATTCTTGTTTTACAAACATGTTTCCCTCAATGAGAAAGGGGGAGATTGCTGATAGTATTGGTAGTATGTTGTCATTGATGGAAACATGATTCAAACATGTATAATAATCAAAGAAAAAGGAAGATCACCTTGAGGTAGACGAAGATCACCTAGTGGCAGAAGCAGTTCCTGATCATTGTTGATCATGATAATATCAACAATGATCCTATGATCTAAATCTCAGGAGAGGTAGCATGCAGAGAATCCATGTACATAAGGAATAGATAATTACAAAGAATTCAGAGCTCAAGAGGGTTAGTGACTGAATATCAATGCATAAATAAATGCACAAACATGTATTAAAAATCTTAGGAGAAATAGTAATGAAATAGAATACAAGTAAGAAATGTTAGTCGAAGCTCATAAGGGAAAGTGCATTGCAGAAAAGTGATAGGGATCAAATTTCCAACACATCAATGATCTTGGTTCAGTTGGAATCCACGTATAAACCCAAAATCTCAGAAGAGATGATGCATAAGAGTCATCCATTATCATTTTGGGACATTCCATAATTGTTAGATCAATAGACAGTTAACTTCAGGGCTTATCACTCCAACGAAAATAAGCCAAGAACATATTGAATTACACTGAAGGACAAAGTAATTCTCAACCATCCGATCAAAATAAAATGGAAGGATAGGATAAGAAATCCCAAAGGCTCGAGATCCTGAATAATTGAATTCCCGACAACCATTGGATCATATTAATCTTTTCGTGTCAAAAAAGGATCATTAGATGAAGTCAAGCTAATCAAGGTTTATTTAGTGAATCTCACTATGGGAGAATTGGGAAGTGGGAAAAGTTAATAACCCCAAGTCCCAAACGTCAAAATGAATCTAGACCATTGATCACAATTGTTGGATCAAGGTTTCAGATGAACCTACAGATGAACCTACAACAGTTAGATCTAGGAGGAGGACACGTGACACATTAGGCAATCAACATCAGTAAAGACCACGTCAACAAGGACACGTGACACAATCAAATGGTGACAAGTGTCAACGTCTAGTTGGAATTTTAGGTACACATAAGTCACAAATCTATGTGACATGTGGCAGCCAATCAACCAGTTCCAATTCAATAGTGACATCAACAAGTTACCTCACTCCCAGAGTATGTCCTTTGGGGGAAACAAGTTTCTACCACCACCAACTTCCCGAAGCACCGAAGGCCGAAGTTAATGGTAATCGTTGATCTCATTCGGGAGGATTCTCGACCATTGATCAAGTACAATGGAAGGATAGAATAAAGTATAAATCACAAAGTAACACTAACCGTTGATCTAATTTAGGAGAATTCACAATCGTTGATCGAGTACAGTGGAAATATAGAATAAAGCATAAATCATGAAGCAATTCTAACCATTGATTTAATTCGAGAGATTTTTCAATGATTGATCAACATTGTGGAAGGATAGCGTAAGTGTAGGTGTGAACCGACAGCAAGCGGTCACCACTACTTTATGAATTATTCGATAGGTTATCACTCTGGAGGAATTGAACTACTCCATATTTATAGTAACCCGGAGTCCCGAAGTACCAAATCTCTGAAATAATATCTGGACCATTAAATTTTATGGACACACGTCAACTCAAGATTAACACATTGATGAAATTTAGTCCAGGAGAATTGGAATTTTATAAAAAGAACAAACCCTTGAAGTCACAAAGTACCGGAGGAAATGATAGTCATTCATATCTTGATTAAATCCCATCCATTGGATAAGGATAATAAATTGAGATAAATAAGTCCTTTAAAGGAATGATTGGAGAGGTTGGAAGTCCCGAAGTAAGGACAATCATCCATCTCAATGTGCAATTAAAATGTGATCGTCGATAAGAAAATAAGTACTCTCTTGGGTTAGCACTTAGACACCACCCTAGGTCATAGATAAAGGTCATATGAAGTGGTGATGAGCTAAAGGGCCAATTGGGTTAACACCTGGTCACGATATATGGTCACTTGGTGAAATGAAGTCTCTACAGGATAAAACATAACAAACCCTGCACCTTATGTATCTAGTTTTTGGTCAAATCGCTTTGGTCATATGAAAAACAAAGGGGAGTCACAAGATAATCACCTGTAAATTCCAGGTAAAGGAAAATGGACCAAATAGAGAATTAATAACTTGAATCATATCTATTAATAACTGAGGATGCAACAAAAGTGTAGGACTGAAATAACGGAATCGATCTGTGACTATGACCGACTCTTAAAGGTTGATCAACATATATATGATGAAGAATTATCCATTTCATGATATTATATGAATAATAATGAAGGAAGCACAAATGGATATTAATTCCATAGTAATGAGCCCACGATCATTTCAAAAGAATGGTTTGAAGGAAGGGCATGTTTGCAATAATTAGTAATGGGTTAAAATGTTGAAAGAAGCTACAAAGGATTTGAAGTCTTTAACAAACTATTAATAATAATAATAAAAGTTATTATTATTAAAATAAATTAAAGGGTGCAATGATTCATTGTTAAAAGACACAATCATTCAAGTTCACAACAATTGGAAGATTATATAAACAAAGTAAGGTGAAAAAAAGAGGTAGTTGAATTTGTTGAAGTATATATACTTATATATAATGGATTGAATGAAGGTTCATTCTATGAGGTTGGTGCATGTTAACAAGATGGTTCTTGTATGAGGATTGGATTATTCACATCTCAGTTGGATATGAGATCAACAAGCTGGGTCTTGTTATGAGGGTTTACAACGCACCCTTCGTTACGACAACGAAAAGCGATGTATAAAAGGTAAATATTTTTTTTTTGAATATTCAATTTGTTACAACATATCAATCAACACCGCAAGTGATACATATTCATAACTAAAATGACACATAATCCATGCATTAACACAATAAAAAATGACACAATCAATGTGTAACAATGACTCAATCAACGCATAATCCACACAACATTATAATTAAAATCATTACAAGCGAAACCTCATGGAAATAAATAACAAAACAAGAAAACACATTAACATAAATGTTAGTGATGCATAATCAATGCATAAACATATATATAGAAGTGCAGTTCTGCACAACAGAATCACCTAAACAAAATGTACATAAAAATCCATCATGTCACTAAACATTAGAATAACTACCTTCCCAACCTATCATGCATGGTTAGGACCTCCAAGAAACATAAGAAACGCTCAACCCCAAGATTCATCCTATTGATTTTGACAATTTAAGGTCTCAGGGCTAGTGACTGTTCTGAGGAACAATGAGGTGTCTATATCCCGCTAATCCAATCAATATGACAACAACCAGATCAATCAATAAATCTTAATCATCAAGTATTCATGGGGAAAGAGTATTATAATCTCTTAATTAAGCATGCATCATCATTATTTCAACACGTGCACATAATCTAATCACTTAGGAAATCATACATCACATTATTTCAATGCACGCAAATAATATAATAACTTTATCATTTATACATCTGCATTAGTCCACAACGCAAAGAAATCTAATTACTTAATCATTTATACATCAACATTTATTCCATGTCACAACACAATCTAATAACTTAATCATTTATACATCATCATTATTTCATAGTGCCTAGCAATCTAATTGCTTAATCCTCAACATATTCCATGGCGCAAAGTAAGAAAATTCTAAGAAATCATAAAGTAACATAATTAGGGGCACAAGAGTAAATTGATTACTAAAACAATCGCACGTCCACTTATTTAATGGTGCAACACAATCAAAAGAATCATAAGAGTCTATCATTTCCAAGGAAGTGCAATTATTAGCCTAATTCTCTCAACACTTCCTTCAACAATTTATGTGCGAATGAGTAAGAGAACAAGACAAAGGGAATTGTAACATTAATAGAAACCACTCATAAATTTATTAATATCATTCATTAAAATAAATTATATGCATTTAACTAAAGAGCACATTCACCCAATCATCAACATGAATCAGTGAAGGCAACTACAAGGAACCCCGAGAAGGTCAAACTTCTTAAGCAAAACAAAGTTATAACACACAAGAATTGGGTTATTTAAAACTAGGGCTACCACTAAGAATCTAACCATATCCACCTCACTTATTGGGAGGGATTCTATTCACTATGAGTTGATCTATTTCATGCTACCATAACAAACCTTTAATTTTAAAAACAATATTAAAATACATATCCCAATCATGACCAAAAACATATAGGGAATGGAATTACAAAATTTCTTGTGAGTCTAAACTCATGCAATTGATGTACTAGTATGCATGAATTGATTAGGATGGAGATAAAATTCCAACACCTTCAATTATGCCATAATTATTTTTATTAATCCTCTAATGGAATAAGGAATCATAGTTTGATCTTGAATAAAAAAGAAAAGTAGTGAAGACAAAGTAACCATGTGGATGAAATGTTTTAGCTGAAAATTCTCCTAAAACCTAAAAGCGTTATCCTTGAAGGTAAGTCTTCATTAAAGGTTCAATGGAGTGATTAAATGGCTAAATTATGTAGAGGGCATAAATTCACAACACTCACCACTGAGTCCCATACCTTTCTCACAACATTATTTAGGAAAGTTTGCAGTCCACTAACGAAATTGAACTTAGTGAGTAGGTTAACACCTATTGTCCAGATTAATAATGTTGGTGTAGGAATGGGGAAGGGATTGATTAAAATATGGGGTGGATGCGCTCTTGGTGGCCATTTGAGCAAAACTGAGGTAACGTGCCTTCATTATGCATACTCATAATTTCTAAAACTCGAAAGCTAAGAAGGGGATAACTACCACCACAAACCTTCTGTAGGTTGGGCTTGAGATTGATGGAATTCAAGTGGACAAAAACTAGATGTAGCCTGGACAAAGTTAAACAATTTGAAAGCATGGTACCCATCAAGGAGACCACATATAGAGGATCTCTGTGTTCAGGGTGATCTCTGTGTTTAGGAGCTCTCTCTACATTTATGAGGGATCTCTCCATTTTAGGGGATATCTGCATTTTAGGGGAACACGTTTTCAATGCTGGGTAAGATTCGAATAGTTGAATGGGTGAAGGACATCATAGTTAGGGTACAAATATTAAGAAAATTAGGGAACATACTTATCTAGGATGGGGAAAGGTGATGGTAATAGAAACAACCCACTTTCCCAAAATAGAGACGCAACAAGTGCGTTGTTGCCATTTAATCACTCCATTCTTGCAACCGGAGAATGCCATTATGTGTATTATCTGAATGCCAATTTCCTTGAGAATTGATTGATCGTAGTTACCAAAATTCACTATTTAGATCTCAAAATATCAATGAATTCTCTAACTCTACCAACTTTAAAATACAATTACGGTGGAAATCCAAAACTCTAATAGACTTTAAAAACCTTAATAAAATTACGATCTCATAATAATAAATATTGTGACAGAAGCGGTGTAGTTGAAGATGTTTCTCTGAGAAGGTGCTCCCTCCGACCTCCCGCTTGCTAACCGCGAGACTTCACTGGTATCTCCCAGCCAACGCTAGGGGTAATTTTATTCCCCTTTATCCCCCCAAGCTGAAAATCGGCCACACACGCAACCAGAATACTCTAGCGCCAAGCTCGCCTCGCAAGGTAGAGCCACCACTCTCTCTCCAGCTAGGTAACCCAACTATCACAAGTAAAACCAGTGAAAATTTTTGGAACATAAATTTACTCATAACCATTGTGATCCATTTCTCACTTAGGACATTTGTTTTATATAATTTCCTCATCACACATCTCAACTTGCACAATTAATTCTCTTTTTAATTAATAATTCATAATTATTTCCTCCATACACTTGTCACCCTTTCCCTTAGTTGCACAAGTAATTCCACAATTTATTTTAATAAAAGTCAATTTCCCTCACCCTTCCTAAAATCACTTCTTAAATCACTCATAGTTGTCTCTTTATTCCCCTTATTTCAAATTTATGACCGACTCCTTACTAAATCTGAGTTGAGTTAAAATAAGAATCTTCTCCTAGTTACACTAGTGTTAACTATAATCTAGATTCATTTCTATGCGTACCCATTCCTTTATCTTTATTCCATTCTTACCTTAAATTACAATTTGATAATTACTTGCACATGTGTGTATTAAATCAATATTTAGATTTATTTTATTTTCCTTGATTTCTTAAATTGATTTACTTCATCCCCTCATTATTTAATTTATAAATTTAGTTTTTAGTATTCTCACTAACTTAGACATAGGATTAATTATTTTTTATTTGCAAAGGCTTATACCCTTAGGGGTTATGATTAATAAATTTAATCCTTAATTAATTAATTAATTAATTGATCTGATAGTTCTCAAGATTTTACAAGGTTAATTATTCACTCAAGGTTTTCTAGGCCACCTAGATTCATTGACTCAATTTTTTTATTTTATGTGACATGCCTTTCAAGACGCACTCCATGCTCCAAGGGTTCCACTCGCCTTTGATTCAAGTTGTTAATTACATGACGTTCTCTTCAAGACACACTCTGTGCTCCAAGGGTGTCACTCGCCTTTGACTAGTTTTGGTAGTTGTCCAACCCCTGGAGTCAACACTCCATTCAGGAGACATTGTGAGAGACTAAGGAATTCTAAGGAATAAAGACCCTGCAATATTATGTCCCCCTTATAAATCTTCATGGGTGACTGTCTCAGTCTTCCCTCACGACATCATGGACCTCTCAAGCTAGGTAATCGTTAACCTACAATTCGATCCACGATGAGAGTGCTAGTAGGCTGTGACAGGGACGTTCTCACACCTCTCCCTCAATATCTGGTCTATGTGCATGGCCCCTTTGCTCCTTATGTGAGTCAGGTTAGCAAGAAATCGTCAACCTACATCCATCAATGAAACATTGTCAATGATCCATAAACAACATCATAATATAATCGATCATATGTCACATATGCATAAATGAAATACTCAAACCAATACAATCCAGTCCCTGACTCAATCTGGATTCCAAGAAGGTCCATTGATGCCATCGACATCCTCAATCTGTCAAGTGTCCTACACACTTAGGGGAAACACGTCAATAGCATCTGTCAATACATAGATATCAACTTAATCAATAGGTGTCAATCCTAAGTTTCCTTATATAATTTAATTTTTTATTTCAAAATATCTTGATTAAGTAAATCCCAAATTCTAACCCAAGTTTTATCCTCTTACTAGATACATTACATGTTATCCTCCAACATCATTTTCTCTAAATGCGAATGCTGGTAATAAAATATTAAAAAATATCCCAAAAAAATAATACACCATACCAACCTACAAAATCAAAGATATAAATATTATCTAGGTCAAACAATTCATATAGTTCAAGAAACCACAACTAACAAAACCTAAAACCTATTTTAAATGTATATATTTTCATTAGCCAAGATCTCTTTTATTGCAATAATAAAAACTTAAAGATTCAATTCAAAATTATATTAAACTCATATAATTATGATTACAAAATTTTTAAATTTTTAATTCATAAATAATTTACTTTTATTTAAAAAAATATTACCTTATTGATGCAGCCCCCCTACTCCCCCGTAGGCCTACATGACCTCCTGGTTAATGATCTCTGATTCTTGAGTCAAATGACCCTTTGAAACCTTAGTGGTCTCCTTCTGTATCTAAACATAGGCCCTTTCGACTCTTTGTTGCAGGTCTTACGGAACCCACAACCTTCCATCTCCCTCTTCTGTGAAATCTCAGAGTATTGGACGTTAGCTCCTTTTCAGATAAGACCCATCTTGATATGACCTTGGCCTATGACCTCACATGACCACATGATTGTGGGTGTAGCTAAAGGAAGTTTGTAATCAAACTACGTTTCGGCCCATAATGCTCCTCGAGCCTCCACATGTACTCTTTCCAAAACCATGGTCTGGATTGCGGCCTGACCTCAATGTTTTAAAGTTTACCCAACTCCTATCCTTCAAATGCTACAGGACCATTGATCTCCTGATATTGATGGTACTATCTAAAATGATGGTTAAGATCCGCACTTTCCAAATCTACGGACCAGATTTGCCCCTCCTAAATCAACGGATGTGACCTCCTTCGTGATTCTGTACTTCAGACTTTTCAATTCTCAAACCCTGCTTTCCTCCATACATCAATATTCTAGAGTTGATGATCTACGAACACCTTTCCTTCTTAATCAACGACCCTGCCTTTACTTTGGGTGTTTTACCTTTCAACTTAGATGAATGGTCCTATGGCCCTCTTCTCGATCAACGGTCAGGATCTCCTTCGAGTCTCCGGACTTCTGAGATCTCAAATCTCAAACTTTTCGCTTTCCTCGAAGTATGCGGATTTCTATCGTGTGTTCACTTGATCTAAAAATCGAGGATTACTTTGGATCTTTACCCCGAGTCCACATATTTGTGCCACCTATCCTATATATTTGACAATCGAGGATTTACTTTGGCTCTCCGGGCTTCAGGAGTTTCAACTCTCAACTAAAACTCACGAAGTGATTTCCCCGGAGTCTACGATTTGTCACCATGTGTTCCTATGGATTGAACGATATAGATTTCCTTCGCCTCTTCGAGGTTCAAGAATCTCAAATCTCAACTAAAACCCCAATGAAATTTACCCAAAGCTCGCTATCTATTGACAAGTGTACACTCACAGATCGACGACTCTCGGATATTTGACTTTTTTGCTTCAGGAGTTTCATGTCTCAACTGAAAACTCTCAAATAGATTTCCTGAATCTCATGGTCTGTTGACACATATCTCCTAGAAATCAATGGTCAGGATCCTACTTCATCTATTTCACCTCCTCTTCTCCCACAAACTTCTGGAGCTGTGGATCTTATGCCACTTGTCTTCCTTGATGATGGACGGTCCCAAACTAATTTGGGACTTTAGAACTTTGATAAGTTCTCTCTCCTATGTGTGAAAAGATCTAAGGCTCATGCACCTTGCTTTGATCATACAGTTGTTGATCCTTTGCACTATGATCCAACAAACACTGTCGCTCCTCCTCCTGAGATTATGATTTCTTCTAACTTAGAAGATTTATCAGTCTTCAAAGGTCTCTACCTTTTCTCCTCCTACGAGTCTAAATCTTGGATCTCGTCAACACTTGTGAAAATTTCTATCCCTTTTGTGCTTGATCTTTAAAGGATTTTGACTTCCCATGCACTCTTTGCATTTGGGGATTTCGATAACTCAGTTCGAAGGATTTCTTGAAAATAATTTTTTCCCGCCCTCCTGGAGTTCCTTTATTCTGGTTCTTCGATGCTTAGTCATTCCTTGATGTTGTGCACTCCTTGCACTTGGTATAAGTTTCCTCTTCTCTCTCTCTGAAATCTTTTGAGTCAATTTGATACTCATTCGACACACTCCTTGCGTTAGAGATGCACACCTTACATACGCATTTCAGAAGAGAAGCAATTGAAACTTATCTAGTTTTGTCACAAATTCATACGATCAACTTATCAAAAAATCATACATGAACGAAAATGAACTAAACGACATACACATAATGCAACATTCATTCAATCTCACATTTCAATGAACATGGTCCAAGATTTGGGACATTTATGTCTGTTCTATTCATTCATGAAACAAATTACATATATTGCAGTTCTCCACTACGTCTTTCTTCTACTCTATTCTTCTCTACTGATCTCTATCTTCCTATATCATAATACTTTTACAATGCAACAAAAAACTATATAAGGACTGGCTCCATGAGCTCTCTCGTCCTATATGCAACCTATCCTATCAAGTCATAGAGGTTACCTACTTTGTCCTATTACAATAACTAACAGTTATTTCCAGATAAGAGTCAACACTCTATATCTGCAACTCCTTATAGTCCTATACGACTTTACAAACATGACATATTTAAAAAATTTGTTTCCAAAATATCTCAACAACTTGATTTACTTCTAAATTAATGCTGAGATTTCATGTCCCTGCCTCCATGCTTCCATCTTTGAATTTGAAGGCTATGCTCCTGCATCATACTCCTCTGGTTAAAATTTTCATGGACTCCTGTACTATTTTTCCATTATTCAAATTATCAGTTTCTGTGACCCAACTTGCATCTTCCATTGGATGATCTTTCCACTTCACTAAGTATTCAGGATATGTCTTCCTCCTGGTCTTCTTACCATCTCTCTGTTCAATGATTTTCTCCATCTGAGGTTTTTCTGTTGTGGGCAATTGTTCTTCCCACTGAACCTCCTTCTCATCACCTGATTCTCCTACCTCATATCTCCTATCAGGATACAGGACTGCAACATTGAATATTAGTGATATCCCAACATTATCTGGTAACTCAATTTCATAAGCATTGGCTATGAATTTTCTGAGAATCATGCATGGTATTATATTGTTCATCTTCAACTTGTTATATGTTCCCCTTGGAAACCTATCTTTTCTCAAATGAGCTAAAACTTCATCTCCAACTTTGAATTGAACTTCTCTCCTCTTTTGATTAACTTTGTTCTTGTATTTTTGGTTGTTGTCCTGTAGCTATTCTCTGACTTTGTCATGGAATTTTTGCATTTCTGTTGCAAAATATTCTTCTCCAGTGCTCCTAAAATATTCGTGATTCATATCTCTCAACTCTGTAATCCCTCTTGGTTGTATACCATACACAATCTCAAATGGAATTTTCCCTGTGCTCCTTTTCATTGAATTGTTGAATGCAAATTCTGCTTATGCCAGAATCTGATCCCATTGATGACCTTTCTCATTGACTAAACTTCTTAACAAGTTTCCCAGACTCTTCTTCACTACTTTAGCTTGTCCATCCATCTAAGGGTGATATGTTTAAGTAAAGGACAATTTTGTCCCTAGCCTCTTCCATAGAGTCCTCCAAAAGTGTCCTACAAATTTGGTGTCCCTATCTGAGACTATTCTCCTAGGCAATCCATGTAGTCTCACCACTTCTCTAAAAACAAAATTAGATATGTGTGTAGCATCATTTGTTTTCTAGCATGGTATGAAATGTTCCATTTTTTAAAATATGTCCACCACAAAAAATATGGAATCGCTCCCTTTCTGAGTTCTAGGAAATCCCAACACAAAATCCATATTGATTGCATCCCATAGCCTCTCTACAATTGGTAATGGCTCATACAAATCAATGTTATATTGTCTTCCTGTTGCATACTGGCAACTTCTACATTTCTTCACAAAATTTTTCACCTTTGTTCTCATGCTCGGCCAATAATATGAATTACTCAACTGTGCAAATGTCTTATCATGACCAAAATGTCCAGCTAAACCTCTACTATGTTTCTCCTTCACCAGGTTATCTCTCATTGAGCATCTTGGTATGCATAGTTGGTTTACCTTGAACAATAATCCATCTTGGATCAAATATTCATTCCATGGGATTCTATCTCCCAACAAAGGATTATTGCATGCCTCATAAGCTTCCTTAAAATCTGCATCTTCTCTATACATCTCCTTGAGGTGTTCAAACCCTAAGGTATCCACTTGGAATTCCTGTACAATTAAACTCCTCCTGCTCAAAGCATCTGCAAAGTAGTTCCAAAAATATGGTTAATAACAAAAGTAAAATTTTGCATAAATCTACCCATTTAGCATGTCTCTGATTCAAATTTTCTTGCCTAGTAATAAACTGCAAATCTTGGTTATCACTGTACAAGAAAAATTCTTTAGGAATTAGATAGTGCCTACACTTCTTCAAATCTTGAATCACTGCATAAAATTATTTGTCATATGTGGAATACTTATTATCGGTGTCACTCATCGTTTCACTGAAATAAGAAACTGGTCTATTATCCTGACTCAAGACTGCTCCAATAGCTAATACACTTGCATCACATCTTACTTGAAATGCTTTTCCAAAATCTAGTAAAACCAGAATTGGTTGTTCTCTGATTTTATCCTTCAACACTTTGAAAACAATTTCAGCTTCCTCTGTCCAACTAAAATATTTGTGTTTCTTCTTCATATTGTCCAGCATGAGTGTACATATACCATTGAAATTTCTGATAAAATTTGTATAAAAACTTTTTAACCCATGAAAACTTCTCACCTCAAATATGTTTCTTGGTGATGGTGTAACGACCCCCCACCCGACCATCCTGAGGCCAAGGTACGCCACTCCATAGAAACCACTCATGCTTTGACACCAGTTGGTAACATTCCCAACCATCAGGTCAGACCTTTCTACTATAGGGAACACTTTTGTTCCCATACTGCGGAACATACAGTAGCATACCTAGTATTCAAATAAGCAATGCCACCTAAATCTACTCTTTAGACTACATGCAACTAAAACATATACATACAGTACACTCGCGGAAGCTTTAAATCTAAACATAAACAAAAAAATATTTTCTGTAAAATACAAATTTTATATTGAAATAACAATAACTACCAATATGCATCATTTACAAGAAATTACCCATAATCACACAAGCAATCATAATCACATATATAATAAAATTGTAAGTGTTACACCTCAAAATCACTCAACTGGATAAGTGTCGCACATGCCTCTCACTTGTCGCAAGTGTCGCAAATGTCATTGAACCATGTTATCACAATGACGACACTAGAGGGGCACTTAAAACATCTTATGTACTTGGTTTGAAGGAAGAAACTGGTTCACTGAAGTCAAACATCTCTTAACACCTAAGAGGGCTTCTTAATCAAGAGTTTGGAAGGGGAACGCTCCTCTAAAACTGCCTGAGGAGCGTTGGCGCCCTTATACCATGTTTCATAAGTGTTGTAGTGCTTCTCCACTCCTTTGCAGAAGCGCTACCCATATTTGAAGCGCTGGCACTTCCCTTGACCTTCTCTGGAGCGCTCTAGCACTCTGATGCCCCTTCTGAGGGAGCGCTCTCCATTCTGGGAAAATTGTTAGTCCGGTGAGAAGAATAAGGGAAGAATCATTCGAGTTTGGGAGGCGGTTGAACTCGAATTCTTGGTTTTTTCAAAAGATATTTGATCCAAGGAGGAGGTTTTCAACTGTTTCTAAACATAACTCAAGTGGTTAGGCCCTTCCCAACCTATATAAGCAAACTCTATGGTGATGAAGAGGAGGAAGAATTGAGCATATGAAACTTATGATCTTGGAGGAAACTTGCAGTCAGCCGAAGAAGAGAAATCATTGAAGTTGTTGTCATCCAGGTTGTGGATCTTTCAGGCAAGGGTTGGATGAAGAGGACTTGACGAAGCTGTCGCATTCGCATCTACGATTGTAAGTACTATTGTCGTCATTCTCATTAATATGACATGCTTGGCTTGTTTCTTTCTAGTTTGTGTCTGATACTACATGAACTTATCATTTAGTGATAGATCTGTTTTCAAGCTAATGTCAATAGAGTAGGAAGTGGTCGTATCTCGTTTGTCCACAGACCTCAGCGAGGAGCAAAAGGATTGGAGCGCAACTCGGAGCGTGTAGGGACAAACGTTGGTTAAAAGGTACTTCTATCATCCTTCCTTCTCATTCATTAGGCTTAGATAGATTTGAAAGGAAGTCAGTGTCCATGATAAGCATTTTTCTGTCTAGGGTTAAGGTCAAGCCTTAGAGGTCGATCTACTTGTCCGCAGGCATATTTTCCTACAACAGAAACTGGCGACTCCACTGGGGAGATAGCCTCAAATCAAAATCTCTTGTTTGGATTTTTCTCCTCATTGACCTTGTTCTGCCCCTTGATTGTGTCAGACCTAGTTTACCCCTCTTTGATTAGTTTCATGAGCTGATTGGCTCCTTGTCCCATCATACTCAGCATCCTTGTCAAATTCGAACTTCAATTTTTGGATTTTCTTGACATTTCTGGAACTTTTAGACCCTGGCGCCCCTGAGTTAGTGTTATCAAAGTGCCAACGCTTTTTGTAGCTTTACACAGAGCGCTATAACGCTCTTTGCCCTTGGCAACAGAGCGCTAGCCTCCTTTGGCCCAGAAAACTTCAAAATTTGCATTTTTTTTTGGATGTCTGCCTCTGTGTTCTTCTGCTGAGTGATTTAGTGAGTCAACTTGTCTTCCCTTTTAGCATCAACATCTATATTTTTGAAAGATAAACACCTTTTTGTTTGGATCCTGCAGCCTTCTTCACTATTTTTCATTAGGTTTTCCCTGTTGAGTGAAATTTGAGATTTATGCTTCGTTCTTCTCTCCTCATCAGTTGAGTAAAAAACCTTGGTGAAGGTCATCAAAGGCCTATAGACCTCTTCATCTCGCTTTGAGTCAAGGTCCTTATCCTTCAATTCTTTCTTTTTGGGTGTAAAATTTTGTTTTTCTCTTTGATTGTTTCATCTTTTTCGCTTTTTGTTTTGATTGATACAAAGGGTGTCTTGTTTGCGTTGCTCTTGCTTACGCTAGTTTGGTTTTCAAATCATACCAAGAAGATAATTAGCAAAGATAAGCAGTGTGATTGTATTAATCATCATCCATACACAAACAATAAAGATATCTTCATGATTGATTGAGCATATTAGAAGGCATTTAAGAGCTTTGCATTACATTAGGATTTGATTGAGAAAAAGAATTGTTTGAGAGCATTCCATAGTTGTGCTTGTTAGTGAAAGAACTTTCTCTCTCCCTTAGCTAGATGTTCATCGAAAGGAAATGACTGCTTATCATGTTCGATGAATTATTTGGGTCTGAGTCATAATTTCCATTCGTTTCACTTCCATGCACCCCTCTGCGTAAAGAACAACCATTAAAATCAACGCAAATTAAAATTTATCTAGAACTTTTTCTTTACTAGAATCCTCCACCAACAGTAGAATAGGTGTAGTACTTTGGATTAGGCTGTGAGCATAACTCTCCAAAGTTGTCAAAACAAACATTAGCATCCTG
>ML786728.1:203941-266227 GCA_009831015.1 Picea engelmannii | reverse complement strand
TTTTACATTACATCAAAAAGTCTGTAAGAGAACAAAATTTTGGGCTCATCCACCCATACGACTTCGCCAGACAAGGCGTACAAAAACATGATCTCGGGGAAACTCTAATCTCCCTGCGCTACATTATGCTGAGTATAATATAACACTGTGCGTACTACACGTCTCAACAGAGAATTTATATTCTCTGGCACCCCTATAGTGTGTCGCTACAAATGCAAAGGCACGTCTCCCCTCAGCAGAGGAGGGATACCCATCGTCAAGCCCTGGAGGTTCCTCTCAACCTCCCGAAGGCCCACCACTGGTACTGCTGGGTCTGCCACAACTGGAGCACCGCCACGACGCCCTGGCACTGGTATGTCCGCTGGATGCACTGCTCTCTTGTTTGCATGTTGAAGACAAGACATCTGTTAAACACTCTCTTACATACCCAAAAAAATACATATACATCAAAAACATAAAATAGAAACTGGCGACAAGACACGACTTAGTCTCTTACCTGACTCATCCCAATCCTCTCCCTTGGGTAGGATCAAATCCATGCTCCCACGGAAGTCCACATCAGCATAGGGGAAGTCCTCGATCCAGAGGAACTACCACCTCAACCAGGCAAAGAAATCGCCAGTGAAATGGAACTCTGACTCCGAAACCAACCTCGGGGATAGGCTAGTCCACCTCTCCATCCGAGGCTCATCCACTGGTCGCACTGCCAGTGCAATATGAGGCTACATCTGAGGGATGCGCTCTAAGAAAAATGAGACTAGGAAAGAACCATAGCCAAACTGCTTTTGGTCGTTCCTGCACCGAGAAATTTGTTCCTTCACATTTCGAAGGAACGCCGCGCTCCAGTTGAATAGTGTGGGCTCTAAGCACTAGATGCCATAAGCCACCTATGACCTCGAAGCCAAATGTGCACTAGTACTACCAGTCGCACTAGTGATGGCAAACAATATGGATCGAAGAGCCAGATCCCGGACTTCTTTGATAGGGATCCTGCCCCCTACCAATCTTTCCCCCGGAACACAATGACGTGCCAAATACACGTCCACCTGCTCTGGCAATGTCCTCTACCCTATAAAAGCTATAGGAACCCCTCTTTTTGAGAGGCCGGTCAGAAAATACACATCTTCCAACTCGATAGTCAGGAGCTGTGCACCGATACGGAAACCCTGCTCATTGATGTCCCAGAGACCAATGATATGCTCAAGCAATAGAATTTCGCTCTTCATTTTTTGCAGTTTGAAGAACTTGAGTAACCCGCAGGCCCTCAAAGCAGCCCACGTACGGGGACTCCGTAGAGCAGCTATATCATCCATTTCATGTTCCCACTCTTTCCACTCGATCATGGTTGCCGAATATGTCTACAAAACAAAAATTCAAAATTTCCATCATTACCCACGTTTTTGTCATTTCGACAAAATTCAAAAAGCATTTTAAGACATGAAAATGAAATCCCATGACATTTAAAGGTAATCAATCATCATTTTGAACCCCCATGCCCTTTAAAACTTGTTAAACAATGATTAAAACGTGAGAAAAATGAAAAACGTTTTGAGGGGGTGCGTGGGCCCATGAGGGAAGTTTTCACGAATTTCTTTGGTCGAAATGGTCGACCCAATCAATGATTAAGGTGTGGGCATCTTAACAATCATTTCCCAATACAAATTCGTGGATAATTTCCCCCCTTTTATTAGCTTTTATAAGGAGGCCGATTTGGTCCAAAATGGTCAACCTAGAGCTTCACGTTTTAAAATAATGATGCTATTAAAATCAAATTGGAACCATACAATTGAAAGAGCGAGGAACGAACACCTACCTAGTTCGAACGGTGTGCAAAACGATCAACTGTAGCTCCGGCAGCGAGGAAAACAAGATTAATTCCAGTTGAGATTCTCCAACACTCCACAAAATCCTTGCAAATGAAATGGTAAATGAAGTTTTTCAAGTCAATCTATTTTTATAAAATTTCATTTTCATAAGCTATGGTTATTTTGGGTTTCTCTACTGGTGAAAATGACTTCACTAATCCCTGGTTTCTAGTTTCTGTCATCGCAGGTTGCTGGCAATACTGATGCATCTCGCACCTTGTTGTACTTATGAGCATAGTCTTAGTTCGTTCTCGAGCTCGACAATATGAGAATGCAACCGGGTAAACTTTTATCTCTTTTTCGGACCCGTATGAATCTAATCACACGAAAAAGAAACCCCCCTGGAGTCTCCTTTAAGCCCTTTTCAGACTCTCTAAATATGAAAAGATTGTCGAGTGACCTTGCTTCCTTTCACACTCGTTAAAAGGTTAGAAAGGGCATCTTTCGAGCGATGATTTAACCCTTTTTCGGTCTCGATTGACTACTGTACGAAAAAGGAACTAAGAGAGTTCTCTTTTAAGTGTTTTTCCAAACTCTATAATCCCGGAAAACCTTCGATTTTTCTATCTTTGGACTCGTTAAAGCACACATCGACGGACCCGTATGGGACTGAACTCTTACTTCTTCCAGTTCATTAAACAAAGGAAGAGGAACTTACCGAAGGTAGGTTATACCGAGCATGCGTTATCCTCCTCGAGCTCGTTAAATTAAAAAGAGGTACTCATCTATCTGGATGGGGGAAAAATTGAAAGGAACAAGCCAAGCAGTCTCTTGAGAACACCATCTAGCACTTCTTAGAGTCGCCCTTGAACACGACACTTTGTCATTTGCCCATGTCATAATCTGTTGAACCTCTGCACTGAGCCAATCTTTGAGTTTCCTTTCACTCCCTTGGGTCACCCGGCGTAAGTCATGGTATCCATTGCATAATTTTGGTCCATGCCACGTTTTGTTGTTGTGCCTCAGTGTTCAAGGGAAGTATCCACCTCGAGAGTCAGCCATCCCTAACATCTTGCCTCAAAACCTGTGTCAGTCCATGTACTTTTGATCTACCAATTATATCTCCATATCCATTTCGTGTCGTTGATGGGGGATACATCAAGGCGCTCCCTCAACGAGTCTATCCCTGTCGACTCCAACACATTATCCAGGAATTAGACTTAGAAACCAGTTAGTACTTTGGGACCTGCATGCCTCAATGACAGGCCTCCTCACATTCGACAGTGGGTTTACATCATTGACCCCTGATCGAATGATTCCACGAGTGTTCGACCTCAGCTCATCTATTCACATTCGCTGGAATGTACTAGGGTACCTCGGGAATCATCGACATTAATGGTGATCTCCCCTGCACTTGTTAACGGTTTACCTCATTGACCGGTAATCAAGTGGTTTCTGCCATGTTCGACGTCAAGACATTCATTCGCATGGTCAGATTCATACCATCTTGGGATTGGTATGAAGACCCTGGGTTGAGCCATCACTTTGATATATGCTTCGCCCAGGTTGCGAAGGAGTTCTATTGGACAATGTCACATGCACTGCTACATAGATCCACTTTGTATTGGTCGTGGCTATGTCTTATCATCTCATAGATCCACTGTGTATTCTTCATGGCTACGATCAGTTTGAGTCACTACAGTATAGATCCACATTGTATCTTTGGTGGCTATACCCATGTTTGTCAATACAATTATGGATCCGCAGTGTATTTTATGGCGGCCATACCTCACAAGTATCGATCTCCCAAGCATAGGTATGCCTGCCTTGGGTTTTGATATATGTCATGATATTGGTTGGATGTCTATGTGCAGCTTCCGTCAGGTTCTCCGAGTCTAAACCCTTGCTTGAACATCTACAAAGTACTTTATCCATTAGTCCGCATCTTCTGACTTCATACTTTGGGGGGCATTCTGTTACACCTCAAAATCACTCAACTGGATAAGTGTCGCACATGCCTCTCACTTGTCGCAAGTGTCGCAAATGTCGTTGAACCATGTTATCACAATGACGATACTAGAGGGGCACTTAAAACATCTTATGTACTTGGTTTGAAGGAAGAAACTGGTTCACTGAAGTCAAACATCTCTTAACACTAAAGAGGGCTTCTTAATCAAGAGTTTGGAAGGGGAACGCTCCTCTAAAACTGCCTGAGGAGCGTTGGCGCCCTTCTACCATGTTTCAGAAGTGTTGTAGCACTTCTCCACTCCTTTGCAGAAGGGCTACCCATATTTGAAGCGCTGGCACTTCCCTTGACCTTCTCTGGAGTGCTCTAGCACTCTGATGCCCCTTCTGAGGGAGCGCTCTCCATTCTGGGAAAATTGTTAGTCCGGTGAGAAGAATAAGGGAAGAATCATTCGAGTTTGGGAGGCAGTTGAACTCGAATTCTTGGTTTTGTCAAAAGATCTTTGATCCAAGGAGGAGGTTTTCAACTGTTTCTAAACATAACTCAAGTGGTTAGGCCCTTCCCAACCTATATAAGCAAACTCTATGGTGATGAAGAGGAGGAAGAATTGACCATATGAAACTTATGATCTTGGAGGAAACTTGCAGTCAGCCGAAGAAGAGCAATCATTGAAGCTACTGTCATCCAGGTTGTGGATATTTCAGGCAAGGGTTGGACAAAGAGTACTTGACGAAGCTGTCGCATTCGCATCTATGATTGTAAGTACTGTTGTCGTCATTCTCATTAATATGACACGCTTGGCCTGTTTCTTTCTAGTTTGTGTTTGATACTACATGAACTTATCATTCAGTGATAGATTTGTTTTCAAGCTAATGTCAATAGAGTAGGAAGTGGTCGTATCTCGTTTGTCCACAGACCTCAGCGAGGAGAAAAAGGATTGGAGCGCAACCTGGAGCGTGCAGGGACAAACGTCGGTTAAAAGGTACTTCTATCATCCTTCATTCTCATGCATTAGGCTTAGATAGATTTGAAAGGAAGTCAGTGTCCATGATAAGCATTTTTCTGTCTAGGGTTAAGGTCAAGCCTTAGAGGTCGATCTACTTGTCCGCAGGCAGATTTTCCTACAACTGTAAGATAGGCATGTAAATAACAAAACAACATATCAATATATCATACAATTGGTACTTATCTTAGAAATACTATCACCAACTTCTTACAGACCATCCATGAACTTGCCGGCCATAGACTACACTGTTCATCACTCTCAATAGTGAGTCACCCCCAAGATGGGACTGAACTCCACCCAGGGTGAAGGGATTCCCATCCAGGCTAAGGCTCATGGATAATAGGAAAGACTTCATCTCAGGTGCTCACTCAACTAACAACCTACAACCTCTCATTCCCCACATGCCTGTCCCACCCAAGGAAGTGTGCCCCTTCTCTGTTCAATAGTCCCTCAGCTGCCCCACTTCCTTTCCAGGGATTCATCAACAGGAAAGACCAGAAGTCTCAGAGTGTTGTAGCTACGTTTTAGCCCCAGAAGTCAATCCCCAACAATTCTCTCACTCAGAGAACTACTCACAGGCTTGACAACCCACTTCTTCAATCTTGCTCCAGGCTAACTAGGTACACCAACCAAAAGGGTGTGGAAATAGGCTTCAGAAATGTGAAATGGTTGTCTCAAGGATAATGAAATGTATGAGTGAAATGGTCATGGAATCATTGACTGGATAACTTAGTGTGTTTCAGAATCAATGTGAACTCTTCGTGAAAAGTGATGGTGATAATTATGGTCCTCCCCCCCTTGTTCGTAAGGTATCCGTGAGAAAAATCCTCTACGATATGAATGCATGTCCCCAACTTGACACTTGTCATATCGAAAGTTACTTTTGTCCACTTGTCCCCAACTTTAAAACTTAGGATAAAATAATTATCCATACTTTATGTCTTAGGAAATATTAATATAATATTCCCTTGACTTTTGGCCCTCCCTTTCCCTAACTGGTGAAGTTTAGTCTCCCATCTCTTTTATTGTGTTCGTTCTGCACACAGTGATGTATTTATATTAGTCATGATTCATGTACAATGTAGGCACATTGGCCCTTGACATCTAGGCGTTCTGGACTAATACCAAAACATAAGAATTTTGGCTTATAATACTAGCTCACCAGCCTATAATGCATATCATATACATAAAGGTTCGTTGACCTTAGTATTGCATGCACTTTAGTTACTGCGCACAATATCCACTGTCCTCAAGGTTGTACACACTTTAGTTACTGCATGTAGTATCTTGTGATGTGCATATTACATCATTTTACTGCGCAGTTCATGCAAGCACTATGCCACATGATGTGCATTATAAAATGAGGTCAAAAAAACTCACCAAATTGAGTATATTTATATTACATTTACAATTGGGTTCAGTCGAGGGATATTACAATCCCCTCCCCTTATTTATGCACTTTCCTCAGTGCATCATACACCTATATATATCAGATTTTTCAAAAATCTTCAAAAAGATGCAGGTATTCTATCCACATTACATACTCATGCTCCCAAGTAGCATCCTTAAGGTCGTACCAAGTCCATTGAACCTTTACAAGCCCTATGGCTCGGTTTCGGAGCTGTTTGACTTTTCGATCCAAAATGCACACCAGATGCACTTGAAAAGCACCTTCTTTCTCCACCTGAATCACATTCCAATCAATAACATGATTAGCATCAGGTATATATTTATTTAGCAATGATACATGGAAGAAATTATGAGCATACATATATGCAGGCAATGCAATCATATCAACAACTTGACTAATCCTCTCTAGTATTTCAAATGGTCCAAAACAATTGGCTACTAACTTGGCACAACTTCCCATCTTTAGGGAACTCCTGCTAGTTTTAACTTTCAAGAAAACATGATCACCCACATTGAATTCTCCATGGATTCTATTTTTATCAGCATAACTTTTATGTCTATCTTGGGAAGCTTTCAAATTCTGCTTAATTTTTAACATTTGGCCCTCCATCTCCTTGAGAAACTCTGGCCCGACTACTGTTCTATTAGTTGGGTTATCCCATCTTACTGGAGTATTGGACCTTCTATCGTAAAGTGCTTCAAATGGTCTCATCTTCACTGATGCTTGATACCCATTATTGTAAGTGAATTCTACCAAGTGTAAGTAGTCTTCCCATTTCGATGGTTTGTCCATCACATACATTCTCAACATATCTTCTATCACCCTGTTCACTCTTTATGTCTGTCCATTAGACTCGGGATGATAAGTTGTACTAAATTTCATATTCGTTCTGAATCCTTCAAACAATCCTTTCGAGAAATTCGAGATGAATTTTGGGTCTCTGTCGAACACAGTCGTTTTAGGAATTTTGTGCAATCGTGCCACTTCCTTCATGAAAATATCAGCAACATTTGTTGCCTTGTGAGTATTTTTTAGTGGAATAAAATGAGAATATTTCGTAAGCTTCTCCACCACCACCATAATTGAGTCATGCATCTTTCCTGTTCTTGGCAATCCCATAATAAAATCCATTGTCACCACTTCCCACTTCCATTTAGGAATGGGCAAAGGTTGCAGCAATCCTGTTGGGTACCTATGTTCTATTTGAACTTTCTGGAATTCCATACATCTTGCGATGCATTATGTTATCTCTCTCTTCATACCTGGCCAAATGTACTGGCTCTTGACTACTGCTACAATTTTCTGATATCCAGGGTGCCCTACATAAGTAACATTATGAATCTCATGAAAAATTATACGTTTCAAGTCCTAGACATTTGGTACGAAAATTATGTTCTTGTGCAGAAGTATTCCATCTACTCCTAACTTATAAATATCCATCTTCCGAATTATCTTACCCTGTTGTAGCATTGCTACCAATGCTCTGTATTGTAGGTCTGTATTTCTAGCCTCTAGAATTTTTCTTTTAACATCAGTCTGATATATGTTGATGGTTGTAGCACATAGTTCATGCACCCTCCTGTTGAGTGCATCATCCACTTTATTTTCTTTCCCTTTGATATGATTTATATCAAAGTTATATTCAGTTAGAAATTCTAACCATCTACTTTTCCTAGCATTTAGATTTGGGTGATCAAATAAATATTGCAGACCATTGTGGTTTGTTCTTAGCTCAAACCTCTTTCCCATGAGGTAGTGTCTCCATTTCCTCAAGGCATGTACTATGGCTGTCAACTCCAAATCATGAGTGGCATATTTTATTTCATGCTCTTTCAACTTCCTTGATTCATAACATATCACAAATCCATTTTGACTGAGGACTCCACCAAGTCCTTCATTACATGCATCTATGCATACAATGAAATCTTCATTTGTGTCCATAATCCTTATTATTAGATCACTTGTCAATAATTGTTTCAAATGTTGGAAACTCCTTTCATAGTCTGACGTCCACTGAAACTTCATACCCTTTATTTGCAAGGAAGTGATTGGGTGTGCTATCTTTGATAATCCTCCAATGAATCTCCTGTAGTAATCTTCAAGGCCCATGAAAAATATGACCTCTGTCACATTCTTTGGTGTTGACCATTCTCTAATGGCTTCTACCTTCTTAGGGTCCACTACTATCCCATCTTTTGAGATGATATGCGCCAAATAATGAATTTGTTTCTGATAAAATGAGCACTTGCTCAATTTGGCATACAACTGATGTTATCTTAATACTTGAAACACCATCCTCAAATGATGTTCATTCTCTTCCTCTGACTTGGAATATATAAGAATGTCATCCAAAACAATAATGACAAACTTGTCCAAATACTCTCGGAAAACACCATTCATTAAGCACATGAAAATAGCTGGTGCATTTGACAACCCAAATGGTACCACTGTGAACTCATAATGAACATACCTTGTTCTAAAGGCGGTCTTGCTAATATCTTCTTATTTAATTCTTACCTGATGGTATCATGATATGATATCTTTCTTTGAAAATATCCTTGCATCCTCCAATTGATCAAAGAGGTCATCAATCCTTGGTAGAGGATACTTGTTCTTAGTAGTCACTTTATTCAGCTGTCTGAAGTCAATGCACAATATTAATGTTACATATTTATTTTTTACAAACAAGACTGGGGCACCCTAAGGTGATACACTTGAGAATATATACCCCTTTTTCAAAATTTCTTCAAGCTGCATTTGCAACTCCTTCAATTCTGGTGTACTCATTCTGTAAGGATTCTTTGATATCGGCACTACTCCATGCATCAAATCTATAGAAAAATCAATGTCTCTCCTTGGGGGTAGTCCTGGTACTTCCTTGAATACATCTTCAAACTCTTTCAGGACTACATAATCCTCCAATTTTGGCACCTTGTTTTTAGGTCTCTCCTCCATATGAGCTGCAAAAATTTGACATCCTATTCTATAACATTTCTTCAGCTACAATGCTGAAATTTCTCTAATGGTTACTGCCTTGGAAATTCCCTGCACTCTCCTTTGGTTTCCTTCTTCATCCAAGCAAGTGAATGCTTTTTTATGACAATCCAATAGAGCATGATGTGGTTCCAACCAATCCATCCCAATTAAATAGTCATAGGAACTTAAAGGTAAGATGTTCAAATATTCCTTGGTATTCAGCCCATTCATGTCTATGAGGCAAGACTTAACCATCTCATTAACTTTTACTCTAGCTCTTGTAGCCAGTTGCACCAACCAGGATTTCCCATTATTGCTTCTTAGAAATTGCAAACTTTCCACCATCTTAGGGTCTATATAACTATGACTAGCTCCTAAATCAATTAAAATAGCAAGGGTTTGGTTGTTGATCATACTTTCCACCTCAATCATGTGGGACTGATACTCTGCTTTCTTGTTGTCCAGGGATGCATAAATCCTTGGCACATTTCCTCCCATGTCCTCTACTGTCTCAGCTCATTGTACATTGTGTTAGCGATATTTATTGCTTAGGGGGTTTAGATATCAAAGAATGGGTTAAAACCCACTTGTCCAAAGTTTCGGGTGATGATGCGCACAGGGTAAACAATAAACAAGACCGGGCGGTCCAGATTTGCGCGCCCAGATCAACGGTGCACAGCAAAAGTCAGACCCCCCTTGCCTTCCGATCTTTAAGCAAGGGGGGGGGTCCGAGTTTGAGGGTGCTACTCTCCGACGACCCAGATGCGCGTGCCCGGATCAACGGCGGTAAAGATCAGGTCGGACCCCCCCCTGCCTTTCTACCTTTAAGCGGAGGGGGGGGTCCGAGCCCCCATGTGAAACTCTCCAGCGGTCCGGATTTGCGCGCCCAGATCAACGGCGCTCATTCTTCCCTGCATTCCCCAACTGCAATACGATTAACCAGCTTGGGTCCCCCCCCTTTTCTGTCATATCCTTCTTCCATCCGCTTGTCCCCAGTCGCCGCGTGTCATCCTTTCGTTCCTCCTTTTAGCCCATGTGGTCCCCTTTATCTTCACCCTCCACTCGTTGCCTGCCACGCATCTCCTTTCCACATCAGCTCCTCGCCTAGAGGTCGTTTCCTCCTGGATTCCCTCCTACGTGGCCCGTCTTTTGTCGCCCCTCTCTATTATCACTCTCACTCCTTTCCACCTCTTCCACGTGCCCCTCAATGCTATCGCTCCTTCCATACTCCATGTTCGTCCCTTAAGAGGGTTAGTTGTTCCAGATGGCAGCCCGTGAGGTCTTCCCTAAGCCCAAGATGCTGAGTTGGCCGAACCCTCTCCAATCCCAAGAAGCAGTTATTGAAGCAGTTGGTGGTGGTTAGGCATCGTCTCCGCCATAATGGGGACGTCCTGTAATGAATTAAAAGCACGTCGATTTTCCGAATGAATTGTCAGAATACTGATCGCGTCTGCCATAAGTTGCACGACCATTCAAAGATCGCAGCTCCGTGTTGTCAGAAGCCATGCAGACGCAAAGCCTTCAATGCGTTTCTTGGTTCCGCCGCTGTTGTAATTTTGAGTATATGTAGGCATTTTTGCCATTTTTGTATCTATCGATGGTAGAGCTAAGCTCCCGACTGTAAAGTTTCAGCAAATACTTTGGTTTCCTGGTTATGCCTCTGTGTTTGAGATTTCTTGGTTTATAACAAACAGTTCTCTTTCTTTTCCGTCCTTGTTTCATCTTTTGCTGGAGGATTCACAGTAGTGCAGCTTGTTGCAATAGAGGATTTGTTGTGGCGTTGTCGTGCCCTCTGGTTTTCTGTATTTGAATGTAAAAGGATTTTGCGTTCGGATGCATTTCTTCTTTAATCTGTTGCACACTTGATGTTTGTAATAGATCATTGCGCTCTTCTTGCGTAAATCCTCCACCTACTCGCCTTTACTATGACCCACTGTTTGGAGTTTATCAGGACCTCACTCTTTCATGCATGCCCGGTCTGGTTTCTGAGTTGATACGACGCTGTTTTGAGTTTCCCTCCATTTGATCACCCTTTAAAACAAGCCGTGACATTAAATATGATGGGCTTCGGGCTCTGCTCCTGCTAGCAATCCAGGAGTGACTTCCGAACGCCAACACATTGTGAACAACCCTACCTTTTTCACCTCCGTGAGGACAATATTTGAACCTATGGTCTCCTTCACAACCCCAACATTGCATAGGTGCTTGTCTTGGCCCTTGAATTCCTGTGTCAATCACTCTAATTTCCTTATGCATTTGCTGTCATTGTGGATTATTTATGAAGAATGGTGGCTTAGCTCCCTTCTTCCTCTGATTCATCTTGAATTTCTTATTGTCTTACCAAGCCTTTTGGGAAGTTGGCCTTGCTTTCAGTTGGTCATATAAGCATTTATCTCTCCTTATGGTCTCTTCTAATGCCTTGGGATCATCATACTGTATTTTTTCACTGATAAACGTTGGAAATCCACTTAAATATCATTGAATATTGATTGTCTCATCCTTAATGAAAGAGACATACTTTAGCAATTACATAAACCTTCTCTCATATTCATCTATGGTCATACTTCCAAGCTTGAGTTCAAAGAACTCTTTCATTTTCTTGTCATTGTATCTCTTAGTCAAGTACTTCTTCTCAAAATACTTCTTGAATTCCCTCCAAGTAACACTTTTCTCTACAATGTGATGTACCTGCACAAGTTGATCCCACCACATGGAGGCCTTTCCTTTGAGTTGATAGATAGCGATTCTACCTTCAACATGAGAAGAATAATTATGCAATTGAAAATAATTTCTCATGCCTAGAAACCATGTTTTGACATCTTCATCCTTCTTTTGCTCACCATCAAATGTAGGAGGTTTTCTTTTGTTCATTTCTCCTCGCATCTCATCCACCACAGATCTCTTATACCTTCTGATAGGGGATAGACTTGAGTTGTTGCCTGCTCTCTTATGGGAATTCCTTTGGGGATGATGGTGATGTCTACTAGCACTTTTTAATTTTCCTTTCTCCTCTAAAGATTTGTGACTCTCATATCTACTTGAGTCACTCTCCTACTGCTCTTTGGATTTCATAAGCCTTTCATTATCATCTATATGGATTTAGACATCCTTCTAAAAATTCTTAATGGTCTCAGCCATATTCATATCTTCATTCCTTTCTTCTCCATGTCCGTTGGAGTTCGTTCCTTCCATGCCCAAATGGACATCCATCCCTCTACTCTTCTCTGGATGAGTGTAATTCTCTTGTGCCTCTTCCATTCCTATGAACTTTTCACTAGTCTGACCTGACCAATTTGTTGTTAATTCTACAAAATGTGTAGCCATCGAAACTAATCAGGATAACAATTCAACAATTCATGAGAATATGCACCATTTCGATTCAACATACATATCAACATTATCACTCCTGGTTTCCTAGTGTTATCACCACAACAATTCAAGATAAGACCAAAGTCTCAAGAACACTAACATGCAGTGCCTTCCGAGATACACTTGTGTAAGAAAGTGGTTTTGTTGAAACCACTTTCGCCAAGACGTGGTATGATGTGTCTCAACATGTCAAATCCACCACTCGTGGAGTGAGCGACGGTTAGTCAGATCACCCTACTTCATTCATTCAGTACTTCACATCCATGTAACGTCAGCTAAATGCCGCCATGTAACAAACTCAAAAGATAATCTTTTGAAATGGATTGGTTGAGCATGGAAACCCAACACTCTTGTACGTAATCTATCTGTGCTTCATAAATGGAGTTCTATAATTACCACTCCCCAAGTATAAAGATATTTGCATATCATAACCTAAGTAATCTCTAAGCCACTCGAATTCCTGCTCTCTGTAAAGACAAATTTCGGTATCCCTCACCTAAGATACATGGACAAGGCTAAGTCAAGTGAGACTAGTTTTTCAAGCAACATGCTAGGATTTCCTATGAATAAGGAGGAAAGGGTCCTTTCCCACATTCTAGCAACTAAGTTCGACACCAATCCGGTTATAAACTCACGATTGGAAGTCAGGATGAATCCCACTATAAAGGATTTAGTCATCAATAGGCCAGCCACTAATAAGAAAATGAGTAAGTGGCATAAGAAGGAGGAATCTACGGCTGAAGTGGCCGAAAGTGTTGGAGAGAATCAACCATTCTGGTTAGAATCTTCTTTAAAGGCAGAGATTGCTAAGATGAAGTAAGTCTTCAAATAATATAAGCATGTCTCAACGAATTTTGAATAGCCGGTAGTGGAGGTAAAGAGTACAAGAGATGAGAGGCATGTTCTTCAAACAACCATTTTTACAACAGGCTAACTGTTGTCATCACCCTTTTGTAATTTTGCGATTAATATGATTATATAAATACATAAATGGATTTTAGACTGTTCTATTACAATTTCAATCTGGTGATGTTATGACTCTTGTTTTCTTTTATAATAATTTATTCTTGTAATATTATATTTTATTTTTATCTGTCTAAATCGGAGGAAATTAAAAGTCTGAATTCTTTTTAATTAATGCTCCAATTCAGTTATGTGTTTCTTTTTCTTTTATTGTTATGCAATTTAAACTCGGGCTCATTGCCTTCCAAGCGACTTCACGTGCATTAAATTGACCTGTTCATTTATATTTATCATGCATATCAATATTACAAGGTAACATGCTTCTCCACACACCTAAATCTATTGTGCATTGCTTCTTTGTCATATCGACTACTTATGCGCACTACTCTGGTGTTGTGTGCCAATATCCACTACGCACAGTTTTGGTACCATGCACTGATATTCCACAAGCATTTTCATCCTATGCATGCACCATGTCAAGTTCAACATATTCCTTAGCGCTCAAATATCTTCGCACACTACTGAATACATCGTCATGAAACACCTTATACTCATACTTATGCACGTACTAACAAAACTCCTCTATGTTAAGAAATACTTGTGCACCCTATGTGCACCTTACTCTGTGTGTGCTTACCGCACAAGGCTAATTTCAGCTCGTGCATCTACACACAGTAATCTTCCACACGACACCACAATTTACCGCACACACTGCAATGCAAACGTTTTCCTGTGTGGTGCCAAATTTACCACACATGCCAGTACGCCAACCTTTTCCAATGACACTCTGTGACTCCAATTCTGGTCACTCCGAAGTTACTTTTCTGTGAATACTCACTACAATTGCACCCACCTAGCCCATCCAAGCTCAGTTTTGAACTGATGCTCTGATACCATACTATAATGATCCTCTTCGACCATCTTGAGGTCAGGGTATGCAACTCTAGAGAAACCACTCATGCTCTAACACCAGTCGGTAACATTCCCAGCCATCAGGCCAAGCCTTTCTACTCTAGGGAACACTTTTTTTCCCATACTGCGAAACATACAGTAGCATACCCAGTAGTCAACTAAGCAATGCCACCTAAATCTACTTTTTAGACTCCATGCAACTAAAACATATACATACAACATGCTCGCGAAATCTTTACATCTAAACATAAAAAAAAAAATACTTTCTATAACATACGACTTTTATATTGAAATAACCGTAACTATTGATATGCATCATTTACAAGAAATTACCCATAAGCACACAAGCAATCATAATCACATATATGATAAAATCGTAACATAGGCATGTAAATAACAAAAACACATATCAATATATCATACAATTGCTACTTATCTTATAAATAATGTCACCAACTGCTTACAGACCATCCATGAACCTCTTGGCCATAGACTACATTGTTCATCACTCTCAATAGTGAGTCACCCCTGAGATGGGACTGAACTCCACTTAGCATAAAGGGATTCCCATCCAGGCTAAGGCTCATGGAAAATAGGAAAGACTCTATCTCAAGTGCTCACTCAACTAACAACCTACAGCCTCTCATTCCCCACATGCCTATCCCACCCAAGAAAGTGTGCCCCTTCTCTTCTCAACAATCCCTCGACTTCCCCACATCCCTTCTAGGGCTTCAACAATAGGCTAGACCGGAAGTCTCAGAGAGTTGTAGCTAGATTTTAGCACCCCCGGAAGTCAATCCCCAACAATTCTCTCACTCAGAGAACTGCTCACAGGCCTGAGAACCTGCTTCTTCGATACTGCTCTAGGATAACTAGGTACACCAACCAAAAGGGTGTGGAAACAGGCTTCATAAAGGTGAAATGGTTGTCTCAAGGATAATGGAATGTATGAGTGAAATGGTCATGGAATCATTGACTGGATAACTGAGTGTGTTTCAGAATCACTATGAACTCTTCATGAAAATTCATTGTGAGAATGATGGTCNCCCCCCCCCCCCCCCCGTTCATAAGGTATCCATGAGAAAAATATCCTATGATATGAATGCATGTCCCCAACTTGACACTTGTCATATCGAAAGTTACTTTTGTCCACGTGTCCCCAACTTTAGAAATTAGGATAAAATAATTATCCATACTTTATGTTTTAGGAAATATTGATATAATATTCCCTTGACTTTTGGCCTTCCCTTTCCCTAACTGGTGAAGTTCAGTCCCCCATCTCTTTTATGGTGGTCGGTTTTCACGTAGTGATGTATTTATATTAATCATGAGTCATGTACAAAGTAGGCGCATTGGCCTTTGACATCTAGGCATTCCGGCCTAATACCAAAACATAAGCATTCTGGCTTATAATACTGGATCACTAGCCTATAATGCATATCATATACATAAAGGTTTGTTGAACTTAGTATTGTGCACACTTTATTTACTGTGCATGGTATCCGCTGTCCTCAAGGTTGTGTACACTTTAGTTACTGCATGCAGTATCTTGCGATGTGCATATTACATCATTTTACTGTGCAGTTCATGTGCACACTATGCCACATGATGTGCATTATCAAATGAGGTCAAAACATCTCACCAACTTAAGTATATTTATATTACATTTACAATTGGGTTCGGACGAGGGATATTACAGATGGCCATTCTCTGATTGCTATCACATTTTCTGGATCCATCTTTAATTCGTTTGAAGAGATCACAAAACCCAAATACATGAGTTCTTTCTTCATAAAAGAGCTTTTGTTCAGATTTATTAGCATTTTCTCTTGTTGCAACTTTTTCGTCACTGAAGTCAAGTGTCTTAAGTGTTCTCCCTCTATATTACTAAATATTATTATGTCATCCAGATATACTATGATGAATTTGCCTATGAAGTCTTTCAATACTTCATTCATCAATATCATAAATGTGTTTGGTGCATTTGTCAACCCAAATGGCATGACCAACCATTCAAACAATCATTCATTTGTCTTGAATGTTGTTTTCCATTTATCTCCCTCTCTCATCCTTATTTGATGATATCCACTCTTCAAATCTATCTTGGAAAAATAGATTGCTCCACTCAAACAATCCATCAAATCATCCATCCTTGGTAAAGGAAATTTGTACCTAATGGTTATTTTGTTGATGGCTCTAGAATATGTACATTCTCCATCCTCCGTGTTTCTTTCGACTTAACACAGTTGGTATTGCGCATGGGCTTAGGCTTTCCTTGACTAAACCTTTATCCAACAACTCTTGGACTTGATTTTTAACTTCCTCATTCTCTCTAGGTGTCAACCTATAAGCTTCATTTTTTTGTAAACTAGCTTCTGGAATAAGGTCAATATGATGGCTTATACTCCTAATGGGTGGCAATGAGTGAGTTAACTCATCCACTACTATGTCAACAAAGTTTTCTAACAGTTCCTGGATTTCTTCAGGCAAATCTTCCACATAAGTATTTGTAAGGATAACTCTAGGCTTCCTCACTACAACAAACTATATTTATCTCTCCTTCTTGACTTCATTCAAGATTTCCTTCCCACTCATAAGAAGTATACTTGAACTAGATTCCATCTATTGCTCTTCGTCTTCTATGGGTAACAACATATGTGTCCTACCATTATTTTCTAGGGTATAAGTATTATTTCTTCCATCATGAATAACTTTTCTATTGAATTTCCATGGTCTCCCCAATAAAATATGACAGACATCCATAGGAATTACATCACATAATATTGTTGATTAAGGTTGGTTGTCATTGATGTCAAACCTTGAAGAAATCCCCGTAGCACAAAGGTTTGGGTAATGGACCCAATATTGTTTGATGTAAATAAGACTCATTATTGTTTTGTCATGGTTGATAAGAAGTAAATATGGATGAACTCCAAAGTGGTCCCCTTATGGTGAAAGCCCTCACGGGAAGATGCTTTGTGGAGTAAGAGAACCCATGCTTAATTGTGGAATAATATGATGAAGGAAAGTGAACTTGTCAGGGAAGATATTCTATGTGCATAGTGTTTTTCATGTCATTTCCAGTGGTATGTGGGACGTCATATAATTCCTCATGGCTAGAGAGTTATGGCCATGAGAAGTTGCAGACCCCAGGTTTGGGTAATGGACCCACATTTTTTTGATGGGTAACAATATGAGTTATTATATGTTTTCAGATAATACTACTCTATATGGATAGTACATGTCATTCCATTTCTGGTGGTATGTAGAACGTCACATAACTCCTCACGGTTTGAGAGTTATGACCTTACGAAGTTGGAAGACCCTCATATGTCATCTAGAAGCCCCAAAAGGTCAAAGTAGTCAAAGTGGTTTAAGAGATTTTAAAAGGTAAATAATAAAGTGAAGTGATGAGTGTATTATAATTCAAAGTGAATGCAAAATAAATTATTTCAATAATAAATTTAATGGAAAAATTAGAAGTGGACCCAACCCTAAAATAAGGAAAGTGGTCCAAGTGACCTAGAGGATGTTTTTAAGGAAGCTACTTGGAGAGTATAAATAAGAGGCAAGGCTCTCTCATTTTAATCACACTTGCACATATTGAATATATATAGGTGTCTTAGGTAAAAAAATGATATCTAAGCCGAAATTCTAAGGAAAGTGAAGAAAAGAAGGCCGAAATGCAAGGGAGGATAAATTATTTTGATGGTGCATTCAAAGGTATGTTATTTACAGGTCATCTCACCATTTTCGCTATAACGTTTTTTCTATAATGATTTCAATCCTGAAATTTATATGCAAGTGAGAAATCATATCCAAGTATTTTTGGTACAAACTTCATCTTGTGGGTCGTTGTATTTTGGGAGTTACACTCCATGGAAAATAGGGTTTGTGGCCAGTCCTGAAACTAGTCAAAATCAGGTGTTTCCAGTCAAAACGTCATAACTTATTCATAACAGATCCAAATTTAGTGAGACCAAATGTGTTGGTTAGGGTAAAGTCTGTAGTATGTTTTTTAATAGTTTCAGAGAAATTCATCAAATATTTAGTGTGGGGCACACTCTACACGGTCCCTCTCTAGAATAAGCCAGAATTCAACAAGGTATGCCATTTTTGCTATAACTCCTTTTCTGAGAGGTACCAAGTAGTGACACTTGGAGGAATTGCAAAAAACACACTGAATAACATTGTGTATCAGTTTCAGATATTTATACATTACAGGTTTGAAGTTATGATTACTTCAACTTAGGGTTGTTGACTAATCCAAAACTAGGCATGTGAGACTAAAACAAAGTTTGATGAAAATGATAGTATCTTGTTTTTAAAGTTAAGGAAGGTTTGTAGGAATGTGATAACATACACCAGGTCTATTATAGAGATGAAAATCAGATTTGGATGATGAAATTGATGAGGGATTTTGGTTGTGCTACATGTTGAGTACATGGTTGAGAGAAGTAGTTGATGAGTTGGCGCACATACATGATGTGTATATTTGATGATGTCGGTACATATTGATGAGTCATAGTTGATGAGTAGTTGACACATGAATGGTACATACTTGGTACATGGTTGGATGCACTTGTTTATGGTACAGGTTGATTACAGGTTGGTGCATGGTTGATGCATTTGTTTATGGTACAGGTTGATTACAGGTTGGTGCATGGTTGATGCACTTGTTTATGGTACAGGTTGATTACAGGTTGGTGCATGGTTGATGCAATTGTTTATGGTACAGGTTGATTACAGGTTGAGGTACAGGTTGATGCATGGTTCAGATTTATTTGTACATGTTTACAGTGGTATTTCTCACAGTGATAGTGTGACAGTGGTTCCATCATTCTACTTCTACTTCAGGGTGGCAGGACAGGGCAAGGATAGGTGGTTGTATCCACCTTCTGGTTTTAGACAGAGAACATAGGGGGTTGTAGCCTCCCTCTGGTTGTATCCAGAGAATTGAGGAGTTGGAGCTTCCCTCGGGTTGTAGCCTGAGAAACTAGGGGGTTGGAGCCTCCTTCCAGTTGCAGCTGGAAAACAAAGGAAGTTGGTTCTTCCAATGAATATAATTCTTCAAGACATATAAGAAAAAATATTCCGTGGTTTTCTACCGATTTGGCTTTCCATGTAAAACAATGGTGTACTGTGTATGTGTATGATTGTTCATTTGTTCATTGCTTATTTACTCTGCAGTTATTGGATGATAATGCTTCATTGATATAACACTTGCATTATATGGTTAAAAGGGATTAAATTGCTTTATTACTGATTCACCCCCCCTCTCATTAATCCAACAATTGGTATTAGAGCAAGGTTCCTTCAGGAAACAGTTTAACTATTAGAAGGAGATCATGGATTATTTTGAGAATGGAGTACCAATGTTTAATGGTCGGAATGGTTTTAAGTATGAGATGTGGAGCAGAAGGACAGAAGTAATTTTACAGGAACAAGGAAATTATATTTGGCTATTAGTTGTTACAGGATATGATAGTTAAAAAAAGGCAAAGACTACAACGAAGAAGGAATTGAAGAAGAATAACAAAATAGCAATAGATTTCATCTGGGAAGGATTATCTAAACCGGTAAGAGAAAAGGTTGGTAAATGTTCATCAGCCAAAGAACTTTGGGATAAGTTATATGACATATATTCTTCACCCATCACAGATTCAGAAAATGCCAAAGAAGATGCAGATATAGAACAAGAAGAAACATGCTTATCATGTCAGACAAATTCATAAGAGGAAGAGTATGATGAAGTAGAAGTTGATTACAAAGAAAAATTAATTAGTGCAATTAAATATCTAAGGAAAGAAAGAGAAGAAAACAACTCATGCAAGAAAGAATTGATGAAGCAAAAGAAAAGTGTTCAAGGTTCTGAAAAGGATCAGTAGGTCATCAAGAATTTAAGAGCTCAACTAGAAGAGGCCAGAAGAATTGAAGAAACTCTAGAATATCAAAAGAAATGTTTAGAATTCAACATAGGAGCACAAAAGGAAGACACAGAAAAGAGAGAAAATATATTGATGGATCATCTCAGGGAAAGAACCCATGATTTAAACCAACTTGAGGAAGATTTTGGTCAATAAGAGAGAAGAATGGAAGAAGAAATAATTGCATTGAAAATCCAACTTGAAGAAGCAAAGAGAACAAAAGAAGTCATGAAGTCTCAGATAATGAATAAAGAAGAAAAGGTTGAGAATCTTGAAGAAGAAGTTGTCACACTAAGAGTCAAAATCCACAAGCTCAATAAGAAAGTTGAAGAGACAAAAACATCCACATCAATTGTAGAGAATGAAGAGAAGCACTCTACATTGCTAGAAAAGAAGAATGAAGAAAATTAAAAGAGTTATGCAGAAGTACTCAAAGGAAGGAATCATGGTCAAACAGAATCTAAGAAAACTATTGAAGATACATCTTCAAGAATACCATCCATGGTCAAGCCACAAAAAAGCTTCAATCATGATCATGATCAGTCAAAGAAAAAATTCAGAGGGACTACGCCACAAAGAAGATCATTCACTCCCAGGTATGAAAATTTATTTTATGTTCATTGTTTTTATTGTACTAACTTTGGACATAAGGTTGCATATTGCAGGGATTATAAGTGAAATGTTCAAGTAGACCGTGCCTATGTGGTCACACGTAACATTGAGTGTTACAAATTTCATAACTATAGACACATAGCTAGTGATTGTAGAAGCATGATCGATACTTCCATGAAAAAGAATACTGATATTAGATATAAGAAAGTATGGATAAGAAAACAGGAAGAACAGGTGAACAAAGACCAGGTACCAGAGATCGCAAGATTGACAATAAAATGAGATGAAGAAAATTCTACAGAGAAAAGGAAAGATGTTAGATACATAAAGGTTTGGAAAATAACTGAAAGAAAGGAAGGACAGGTAAATAAGGAATAGGTTCAAGAGATTTTACTTTTAGACGTTGTAGTGAAAAATGAATCCACAAATAGAAGGAAAGAAGTCAAAGCTCGGAGAGATAATAAATCTACCAATGAAGATGATGATGAATCTACCAATGAAGATGATGATGAGTACACATCAGAGAAGGAATTGTTCTGAGCCATCCAGCTTAGAGACTCCCAAGTAATATTCATATTAGACAGGGGGAGTCTATGCGATAGCTGTGATAGACCAAAGAACCATCCTTCGAGCAACTTGAAGAGTTTGAGAAGACATATTCAGAGAAATCAGTTAGCATAAGTACAGTTTGATAGTATAATGATAAATGGGATAGCATTATGGATAGTTTCACAAGTAGAGCCTTGGACAGTATGGACAAAGATGGATTTGTAAGAATACTTAGTAGGTTTTAATAGATATATGATAGTGGATGAGATAATGGATTCATAGATTGGTTCAGAGAGTGGTTCAAAGACAAAGGAACATTATCGTAATGGATGATAATTGCACAGGAAATGGCTCAAACAATATTAATGGATTAAAAATTGACAGATATTTTTTGGACACGGGTAGTGCATACATCAGTTCACATTCAAAACAGAGTAATGGTTAGAAACAACGCTGATAAAACTCCCTACAAGTTATGGAAAGGAAGACCAACAAATGTGAAGCACTTCAGAGTTTTTGGAAGCAAATGCTACATCAAAAGAGAAGATGGCAGAATGGGAACGTTTGACTCTCGTGTGGACAAAGGAATACTTGTTGGCTACTCAAGTACAAGGAAAGAATACAAGTGTTACAATCTAAGATTAAACAAAGTTGTGGAAAACATCAATGTAACAATTGATGAAATAGGCAAACCATAATCAAAGGAAGAAGAAAACAAATCAATGAAACAACTTTTTGAAGAATAAGATGAAAAAGAAGAAGAAGAGGAAGGTGAAGATGAAGCGAATCCGACAGAATTAGAAGAGCAAGTTCAAAAAGTATCTCCAAAGACACCTAGAAAACGAGTACAGAAGAATCATCCTTCAGATTAGATTATTGGATACAAAAATGCAGGAGTTGAGACTAGAAGAAAAATCTATTCACCAGAACAAACACACCTAGCACTCTTATCTACAATTGAACCAAACTGTTTTGAAGAAGACAGGAAGGATGAATTTTGGAATAAGGCCATGGATGAAGAATTGAATCAAATAAAAAAAAAGACACTTAAGAATTGGTTCCAAGACCAAAGAATAAGAATGTGATCGGCACAAAATGGGCTTTCATGAATAAATTGAATGAAGATGGGCAGGTTACAAGGAACAAAGCTAGATTGGTATGTAAATGATATGCATATATTGAAGGAATCGATTTTGAAGAGACATTTGCCCTGGTTGCCAGAATGGAAACAATCTATTTTCTTTTAGCTTATGCATGCTCCAAAAATGTTAAAGTGTATCAAATGGACGTAAAATCATATTTTCTGAATGGGGAACTTGAAGAAGAAGTCTACATTGAACAACCAGAAGGATTTCAGTTGTCAGAGAACACAGACTATGTGTGTAAATTAAAGAAGGCCTTGTATGGTCTAAAATAGGCTCCTAGAGCATGGTACTCCAGACTGGATAAGTATCTGCAACAGGCAGGGTTCAGAAAAGGAAGTGCAGACAACAACCTCTACATCAAGGTAAGTAAAGGTAATATTTTATTAATTAAATCTTATGTTGATGATATTATTTTTGGTAGTGATGATGACAGGTTAAGCCAGAAATTTGCAAAAGACATGCAGAATGAATTTGAAATGTCGTTACTTGGAGAAATATTCTTCTTTATGGGACTTTAGATATGTCAAAGCAACCAAGGAATTTTTATTTCTCAAACCAAGTATATCAGAGAAATGATAAAGAGATTCAGAATGGAAGATTGCAAACCAGTTATCACTCCCATGCAAACTAGTTGTAAGTTGAGCAAAGATGATGATTTAAAGTCTAAATATCAGAGGCAATATAGGTCAATGATTGGCAGCCTACTATATGTGACAACATCCAGACCAGATGTAATGCAGGCAGTTGGATAGGTGGCACGATTTCAAGAAGCACCAAAGGAATCAAATGTATTAGCAGTAAAGAGGATCTTCAGATATCTCAAAGGAACAAAAGAGTTTGGATTATGGTATCCAAAAGGAAAAGATCTATCAGTTATTGCCTACATAGATGCAGATTGGGCAGGTTGTATTGATGATCAAAAAATCACCAGTGGAGCAGAGTTCTACTTAGGTGAGTGTTTGGTATCATGGATAAGAAAAAAACAATCATTGGTATCTCTATCTATAGCCGAGGCAAAGTATATTGCAGCAACAGCATGTTGTACACAGGTTCTTTGGATGAAACAAACTTTGACAGATATACAGGTTGAGTATGATGAGCCCATTCTAATATATTGTGATAATACAAGTGCCATCAATATCTCAAAAAACCCGATGATGCACTCCAAGAAAAAGCAAATTCCAATCAAGTATCACTTTCTATGGGAACAGGTTGCAGAAAAGAACATCAGAGTTGAGCATGTGGGCACAAAAGAACAAGTGGAAGACATCTTTACAAAACCACTTCCACGAGAAGCCTTTGAATATCTTCGCCAAAGACTTGGAGTTATTTCTACTCCAAAAATGAATGTTTATCTTATATGTCTTAGATGTACACGAGAAAGCACCATAAGAGTACAGTCTATCAGGGGGAGAAGCTTTGGATGGAAATATACCTTTGCCATTGATGACAAAGGGGGAGAGATTTATCAGATGCAGAGGACATAGGCATGGTTCTAGGGGGAGCAAATTTATCAGATGTAGAGGATAGAGGAATGGTTCTAGGGGGAGAATATTTATCAGATTCAGAGGACAAATTCATGGTTCCAGGGGTAGCATGAGTGATATTATTTCAATATTGCATCAGAGTGTTGCCATCAATGCCAAAGGGGGAGATTGTTGATTAAGGTTGGTTGTCATTGATGTCAACCCTTGAAGAAAGCCCTGTAGCACAAAGTTTTGCATAATGGACCCAATATTGTTTGATGTAAATATAACTCATTATTTTTTTTTCATGGTTGATAATAATTAAATATGGATGAACTCCAAAGTGGTCCCCTTATGGTGAAATCCCTCATAGGAAGATGCTTTGTGGAGTAAGAGAACCCATGCTTAATTATGGAATAATGAGATGAAGGAAAGTGAACTTGTCAGGGAAAACATACTATATGGATAGTGCTTGTCATGTCATTTCTGGTGGTATGTGGAACGTCACATAATTCCTCACAGTTAGAGAGTTATGGCCACGAGTAGTTGGAGACCCCAGGTTTGGGTAATGGACCCAAGTTTGTTTTATGGGTAACGATATGAGTTATGATATATTTTCAGATAATACTATTCTATATGGATATTAAATGTCATTCCATTTCTAGTGGTATGTAGAAAGTCACATAACTCCTCACGGTTTGAGAGTTATGACCTTACGAAGTAGGAGGGCCCTCGTATGTCATCTAGAAGCCCCAAAAAGTCAAAGTAGTCAAAGTGGTTTAAGAGATTTTAAAAGGTAAATAATAAAGTGAAGTGATGAGTGTATTATAATTCAAAGTGAATACAAAATAAATTATTTCAATAATAAATATAATGGAGAAATTAGAAGTGGACCCAACCCTAAAATAAGGAAAGTGGGCCAAGTAACCTAGAAGATGTTCTTAAGGAAGCTACTTGGAAAGTATAAATAAGAGGCCAGGCTCTCTCATTTGAATCACACTTGAGCATATTGAATATCTATAGGTTTCTAAGGTAAAAAAATGATATATAAGCTGAAATTATGAGGAAAGTGAAGAAAACAAGGCCAAAATGCAAGGAAGGATAAATTCTTTTGATGGTGCTTTCAAAGGTATGTTATTTACAGGTCATCTCACCATTTTCGCTATAACGTTTTTTTATATAGTGATTCAGATCTTGAAATTTCTATGCAAGTGAGAAAACCTATCCAGGTATCAGTGGTAAAACATTCAGCTTGTGGGTCGTTGTATTTTTGGATTTACACTCAATGGAAAATAGGATTTGTGGTCAGTCCTGAAACTACTCAAAATCAGTTTTTTTCGGTAAAAACATCATAACTTCTTGATAACATATCCAAATTTAGTGATACAAAATGTGTTGGTTAGGGTACAATATGTAGTATTTTTTTTAACATTTTTAAATCAATTCATCAAATATTTTGTGCGGGGCACGCTCTACAAGGTCACTCTCTAGAATAAGATAGAATTCAACAAGGTATGCCATTTTTGGTATAACTCCTTTTCTGTGAGGTTCCAAGTAGCAACACTTGTATGAATTGCATAAAACACATTGAAGAACATTGTGTATCAGTTTCAGAGCTTTATACATTACAGGTTCAAAGTTATGATTACTTCAACTTAGGGTTGTTGACTAATCCAAAACATGGCATGTGAGACTAAAGAAAAGTTTGATGAAAATGCTAGTATCTTGTTTTTAAAGTTAAGGAAGTTTTGTAGGAATGTGATCATATAAACTAGGTATATCATAGAGATAAAAATCAGATTTGGATGATGAAATTGATGAGGGATTTTGGTTGTGGTACATGTTGAGTACATGGTTGAGACAAGTAGTTGATGAGTTGGCGCACACACATGATGTGTATAGTTGATGATGCTGGTAGATATTGATGAGTCATATTTGATTAGTAGTTGACACATGATTGGTACATACTTGGTACATGGTTGGATGCACTTGTTTATGGTACAGGTTGATTACAGGTTGGTACATGGTTGATGCACTTGTTTATGGTATAGGTTGATTACAGGTTGGTGCGTGGTTGATGCACTTGTTTATGGTACATATTGATTACAAGTTGAGGTACAGGTTGATGCATGGTTTATGCATGGTTCAGATTTATTGGTACAGGTTTATAGTGGTATATCTCACAGTGATACTGTGACAGTGGTTCCATCATTCTACTTCTACTTCAGGGTGGCAGGATGGGGCAAGGATAGGTGGTTTTATCCACCTTCCGGTTGTAGATGGAGAACATAGGGGGTTCTAGCCTCCTTCTGGTTGTAGCTAGAGAATTGGGGAGTTGGAGCTTCCCTCAGGTTGTAGTCTGAGAAACTAGGGGGTTGGAGCCTCCGTCCAGTTGCAGCTGGGAAACAAAGGAAGTTGGTTCTTCCAATGAATGTAATTCTTCAAGACATATAAGAAAAAGTATTATGTGGTTTTCTCCCGATTTGGGTTTCCATGTAAAACAATGGTGTATTGTGTATGTGTATGATTGTTCATTTGTTCATTGCTTATTTACTCTGCAGTTATTGGATGATAATGCTTCATTGATATAACACTTGGATTATATGGTTAAAAGGGATTAAATTTCTCTATTACTGATTCACCCCCCCTCTCAGTAATCCAACAAATATTTCATCCCTATAACCTTTTATTTTAAATTCAACTTGACATTGTTAACTTAACATTACTTGATGTCCTTTCTGCAACCATTATACCTTGTATGGGTTTGGATGTGCAGTTGTCTTCAACTCCGTCTCTATGGATACTATATTGTTAGTTCTCCCACTGTTTATGATCACCTTGCAAACTCTGTATTTCATCTTGCAAGCAGTCCTGAATAGGCTTGTTTGTTGAACTGGCTCCTCTACCTCCTTCTTTGGTTTAAGAAAAACTTTCCTCATCGTGAGGTTCTTTCCTCCTTCTATTTCTTTTTCTTCCACATGCTTCTTTTCTTTATAAATGTGTGCTTCACCTCCTCCTTCTTTCTTTCTCTTAGGACATTCCCAAGACTTGTGCCCTAGTTTTCCATAGGTATAACATCTGACTTCACCTCCTCTGGATCTTCCTCTTCCTATAGAAAAAGATCTTCTTCCTTCATGTTTTCCTTCCTTAGAAATTCCACCTTTCTCTGGGTGACTATGTTGTTTCCCAGCTTCATGCTTTAGTTTCTGGAACTTTTCTCTGTTGGTTCCGTTACCTCTGTTTGAATTTCCTCCCATGTTTCATTGCCTATGTTTCCTAGCCAATTTATCTTCATCTTTCAAGGCTGCTTGATAATAATCCTCGACTTTATTAATAGAAATCATGTTGATCTCCTCTTGTATTTCATATCTCAGTCCATTAATATATCTAGTCGTTTTCTCATCTTTATTCTCCTTTTGTCCAACCTTGATGTTCAGTCTGTAAAATTATTTAGTGTACTCCTTCACTGATAATATTTTTTTTCTTAGGTTTTGCAATCTCCTGAACATATTGATTTGATATTCCTTCGGGATAAATTTGTCTTTCAACATGGCTGCCATCCTATCCCAACTTTAATTTTTTTCTTACCTTTGCTCCTACGTTCAGCTTGTAGTTCATCCCACCATAGTTTTTCATGACCTTTCTGTCTTGTCACTGCATGCTTCACCATATTGTCTTCTTCGATGTCTTTTTAATCAAAGTATTTTTCCATAGCACGTACCCAATCTAAAATTTCTTCAACTTCCAAATTGCCTTCATACATTGGTACCTCTATTCTTTCTCTGGCTCCTATTCTTGAAACAACTTTTAATAAGTGATCTTGTGCATCATCCTCTGCTACATTTTCTTTGACCTCTATCTCTTTGCTCTCAACTTCACTAATATTTCTAGCTTCTGGTGCTCTCTTCTGCGTTGTTTCCATGGCATCCAGTCTCATTCAGAGTCTCCTCATTTCTTCTTCCATTTCTAGATTTTCTCTATGCCTCCTGGGTGGCATGATTTCACCGCGTCACCTTCTGGTGCTTACAAACACAAGTCAAATTTTATTGATACCACAAATGATGTTAGTTTGTCTCCTTTCTCATTTGTCTGCTATCTGCAAAAAAAATCAATATCTCTCTGATACCACTTCATGTATCCCCCCTACTCCCCCATAGGGCTACATGACCTCTCGATCAAGGATCTCTAATTATTGAGTCAAATGACCCTCTAAAACCTTAGTGGTCTCTTTATTTATCTAAACACATGACCTTTCATCTCTCTGGTACAGGTCTTACGGTTCCCACAACTTTCCCTCTCTCTCTTCTGCAAAATCTCAGAGTATTGGGCATTATCTCCTTTTCAGATAAGCCCCCTCCTGATATGACCTTGGGTGATGACCTCACGTGACCATGCGATTGTGGGCATAGACAAGGGAAGTTTGAAAACAAACTACTTTTTGGCCCGCAATCCTCCTCAAGCCTCCATGTGTACTCTTAACAAAACCATGGTCTAGATTGTGGCTCACCCTCAACGTTTTAAAGTTCACGCAACTCCTTTCCCCGCAATGCTACAGGACCATCAATCTCTCAATATTGACGGTACTATCTCAACTGATGGTTCAGATCTTCCCTTTCCAAATCTACAGACCAGATTTCCCCCTCCTAAATCAATGGATGTTATCTCCTTCATGATTTCAGACTTCATAATTTTCAAGTCTCAAACCCTGCTTTCCTCCATATGACAATCTTCCAGAGTTAGCGATCTGCGTACACCTATCCTTATAAATCAATGAACTTGCCTTTACTTTGGGTGTTTGACATTTCAATTTAGATCAATAGTCCTATGGCCCTCTTCTCGATCAATGGTCACGATCTCCTTCAGGTCTATGGACTTTTGAGATATCAAATATCAAGCATTTCACTTTCCTCTAATTATGTCGATTTATGTCACGTTTCTACTTTGTTATCACACAAACTTGTCAGAGTCTTGTGGGTTTGTGGTTTCTACCTAAGTTAGTAATTTTTCCCTATATTTCTCCTTTTATCTGACCAAATCTTAAAATTTTCCCCTTTCGACTGGTAGTTTTCTCAGTTTATTCCCTCAATCATTTGAGTGACCTTTTGTTTTGAGTTTTCCTACCTGAGAAGTCTCGGCCCCAAGATTTTTGTTTTCTCTGAGGTTAATCACTTTCCTTTATACCTCTGTCACTGATCCTTTTTCTTTCTCAAGCCCTCAGGCAGTCGTCCAAGTTTTTAATTATAGAGGTTGCAGACATAAGAACAAATTGCACCATTTAGAGCGGTCTGATATGGACTTGAATCAAGAGAGCGGGCAAAATAAGTTTTCAACACTTAGGATTCAAGGTGGAGTTTAGACCAGTGGTTCATGGGTATTCGAGATTTTAAGGTTACCTGAAGTATAATACCGGGCTAAAGGCCTGAGATCTAAGGCCAAGCAAAGTCTTAATCTGGGTCGTGGGTCTCATTCGAAGAGATCAATGGTGAATAATAATTGTGGGAATCGAGAGTTCTAAATGTGGCTAAAGTCGTTCATCAAAGCCTCGAACTCCCAAAACCGAAAATCAACGTGGGTCGTCTGAATCAGCAAGATGTGTGGCATCAGATCCAAGAAAGTCGTGATTTCACGACTCAATGTCTTTTGCATAGAGCACGACATAGGTTCACAAAACATGAAATCATGAAGAGCCCAGTAGTTGAACCCATGGTCACAACCTGAGGTTGCATGGAGCTATGTAAAGGAGTTGTGTCAAAGGCTGAAAGTGCCTGGGTTTGTCACAAAAAAATATCTACATGGCTTTGAGATGCCAGGATTGAACTCGAAGAAATCATGAGGATCACCTGGAACATTTAGGGGTGTCATTCCTCATCCTGATCCCAATGAAAGAAGTAAATGGAAATGGGGGAGGTGTTTGAAACCTCGTTTCACTCCATAAATGGAAAGCATGGAAGAACTGGTCGTAGTGGCAGATTGTCAGCTCAAAGTTCCCCTGTCAACGGATATTCCTGCAAAGCCCATACTGATTTGATATCGCGTCTAACAAAAGAATGCAAGTGAAGATCGGCATAAGAATATGAAGACACAAAGCTTTTATTGTAATAGTCATGTCACACTCCTGGTGGTGGCAAGTCATTCTGAGTATAAATAGTTAGTTTTGATATTTTGTTAAGGTCGATGGTTGAGCTAAGCTCCCGAGTTGTAAATTTTTAATGAAGCCTATGGTTCTTTAGTTATGTATCACCATTTGAGACTTCTTGTTTAATGAAAATCATATTGATTTTCATCTCTATTGATTTTGATACTGAAGGCTCAGTTATGGAGGATCTAGTCACGTTGTTGTAACCATATTGTGATGTATGTTTGATTGTAGTATTGTTGTAATGTCTTCAGTCTCCTGAAGTTTTGTATCCAAAAGGATCTTATATTTGAATCTTTTCCTCCTTAAGCTGCTGGAAGATAGGATGTCTATAGCCGACCTTTACATTTTATCCTCAAGTTCTTCCTCCTACTCACCCTTACTTCAACTTACTGACCTCTATTAGATCAAGACCTCATCTATCTGTGCATACCAACCCAATTTTTTGAGTTAAATCTATATCATCCTAAGTTTGAATCCATTAGGCCCCCTTTAAATTTATTCATTGTGACATAAAAACTGATGGGTATTGGGATTGCCTCTACTGTAATCCATAGGTGACTTCTACTGATAACATTTTTGGCATCGTTGTTGGGGATGAATTGAATATTCTCCCTACGATTGAACGACAAATATTATTGATTCTGAAGGTGCATTATAACTCAGTACATTGAATATTGCAAATGTGCACCTGGTGACACCATTGATGCGAATCCACTGTTTCAGCTGTGACTTCCAAAGGTAGACACACAAGGTATACCCCACAACTACCTCTAGAAACACATGAGGCTAACCTAGAAAAAATTGTCAGAATATGAAAGACCCCTCAGGAAGGTACTTCGGCTCTTGAACCATGTGTTTCTTATGATTTTTACCATCCTCCTTTAGAAACTCCAATATCTTATTCTCATTTTCCTGTTATACTAGCTGTTGGAGTTTACCGAAGTTTAAAGTTTGGGAGTATTCCTGTTTATTTCTCCTCTTCTGGTCTGGGATTGGATGGAGAAATCCTTTTCACTCTTGTCTCCCCTGAAGTTGTACCATGGTTTAAACCCAAGACCTAGTTTGGGATTGGAGGGAGAAAGCCTTGTCACTCTTGTCTCCCTTGAAGTTGTACCATGGTTTAAACCCAAGACCTCATAATATCTTCCCACTTTGGGTTTTACCACTAGTCCCCCTATTAGAGTCGTTGCATTTACAGAAATCCAAACCTATTCTCCCTCAAGCCCTATGGCCTTTTCCCCCTTTCCTCCCAGAAGAATAGTTCCACTCTCTTCGGTCGGAGATCCATATCCTCCTAGCTCTCCTCCAGCTATCATCACTATGCAGGTTCCAATCTCTAGAGGAAAAAAATGGATGCCATAATGGCTGCAAGGTATTCCCCTCTAGTCTTAACTCATCCTATGAACGCTATCCCTGCTAGATATTACCTAAAATACATGCCCAAATTCATAGGAGAAGAAGACATAACTATTGAAGAACACCTTGCTACCTTTTACAGTTATGCAGATAATCTAAATATTGAAAATGAGGATGTGTGGATGAGAGTATTTGTCTAGAGCCTTTATGGTGAAGTTAGAAAATGGTTTAGTGGATTGACCCTTGGATCTATTGCTGGTATTGAAGCTCTAGATGATGTTTTCTTGAGACAGTTGGGGGATAAAAAGGAATTTATGTATTATATCACAGAGTTTGGGTCCCTAAAGAGAAAAGAGGGAGAGTTTATCTCTGATTTCTCCAAGAGATTCAACAAAATGTACAATAAGACCCCTGCTAAGATAAATATTACTGAATCCTTTGCCAAAATTACTTATGCTAGTGCCTTTGACCCTGATTTCTTCCTCCTGTTAGGAGAGAGAAGAACTACCTCCTTGGCTCATATGCAAGATGCAACCCTCGAAGTAGATTCCAACGTATTGGCAGTTGAAAAACTTAGGAATAAGGTTGATAGAGACAGAGGAAGGGGGATATGTGAAGCCTCGACCTCTGGTTTCTCTGCGTTCCACCCTCAAGTAGATGAATTGGCCAAACTGGTGAAATCTCTTTCTGTAGAAATGGAGAAGATGAAATTTGAAGGGAAGCAAAGTTATAAGAGTGCCCATAATGTTGATAACAAAGGCAACTTCAAAAGATCAAATCATACCCCTCAGAGACTTCCAAGAGAGCCTCAAAACATATATAGGGATAATCAGAAAATCGAAACCCCCCTCCAAAATAACCTCATTGATGATGAGGAAGGAGAGGAAGAAGAGCTTGATCCTGAAATCCATTATCTTGGAGACACCTCCCCATTTCCCCATTTAACCCAATATGCATACGAGGATTCCATCATGGATGACCAAATAAATGAGATGAGTAGAGGGGAGAAGGCCAATAGTAGTCCAAATAAATATAACCTCAGGTCTAATAAGAAATAAGGGAAGTACGAAATCCCTGAACAACCTTCCAAAGCAGAGAATCCTGCTAAATACTAAGTGAATGACAAGAAGGAAAAGAAAATGCAGAACCCCTCACTAGTAGCCAAAGGTCCTATCCTATAAGTGAGGGAGATCCTGAAGCCCCCCTCCTATTTTATCTTTGATCATGAGATCCAAAATATTAGGATACCTGTACCCCTTTCAGAGCTAGTCAAGCGTGAATATTTCAAAAAATCCCTCTCTAAATTGTTATAGTATGAGCCTGCATCTCACTCCTTAGACTCAGTAAATAGTCAGGATGAAAAGTTGGTAGACATATTAGGTCCCATGAGAGAATATAGAGATGATTCATCCCCTCCCTTCTATACATTTCTGAACATAAATGATAAGGTGCTACATAACTTCTTGATGGACTCAAGGGCTTCTCATAATCTCATGCCCAAAACAGACATGGAAGAACTTGGATTAGAAATCAAAAGACTTACCATGACTTGTATTCTTTTGATTATAGGAAAGTGCAGTGTCTTGGGGTCATCAAAGATCTGGTCATGACCTTGTTCCAGCTCCCCATGAAAAGTGTGGTCATGGATATCATGGTGGCTGATGTTCCCCCAAAGTTTGGCATGCATTTTTCAAGATCTTGGATAAAATGACTTGGAGGAACCTTGCAGATGGACCTCATATATGCTATCATTCCTATGTTCGCGGGGGGAGCATAGAATACTATACAAAGAAGCTCAGTTGGCCTATATTATTAGTGATGAAGCAAACCCCACCAACCATCCTATTTTTTCCCTTGATACTGATTTAGGATTCAACTTATTGCAACTCATTGATGCCCTTGCAACCCCTCTTGAAATCAGAAATGATCGTCTTACTGTGCATGAATATCCTCCTCTGATTACCTCTGTTTGGAAAATTTTATTTGATGGACCCTCTTCTAGAGAAGGTTTTAGTGTTGGAGTGGTCTTTGTTTCACCTGTTCAAGAAATTGTATCTCTATTCTAAAAGTTAGAATTTGAAACTACCAATAATGTGGAAGAGTATGAAGCTCTTTTTTTGTGTTTGAGGGTTGAAAAATACATGGGGATTAAAGAGATATCAATGTTTGGGGATGTCGAGTTAGTTTTCCATTAGATGAGAAATATTTATCAAGTCAATAACCCTCGGCTTAGAAGTTACAAAAATCAAGTCTGGGATCTTGTTGACATATTTTTCTTAGCTTTCAACATTTCATTTTTTCCAAGAGAAGAGAATGTCGTGGCCGATTATCTAGATTTTTTGGTAAGTAATTTCAGAGTCCCTTTGCCACCTAAGCTCAGGTATGATGTAGAAGTGAAATTCAGACCCTCTATACCTAACAATGTCAAGCATTGGAAAGTGTTTGAGGATGATATTTAAATTATAAGATTCCTAGAAACTATGGATGAGTTTTATGCATTACACATTGATAAAGATACTGATTCTGAAATAGATCCTCATGCTGGTGTTTTGCTGAACAAAATTGTTAATCACCATATTGTCCAGTTTCCCAACAATCATATCCCAAACAGACTAGTTCCTGTGGAAACACTATTTGATAGAAATGATGTGGCAGTAAAAGGTAAAGTTTCAAATGAGTATGTTGATGTAGGTGAGTGAAATATTGGCACAGAGGAGGATCCAAAATATGTCAAGTTGTCAAGCATCTTGACAATGGATCACAGGGATGAATACACTAAGCTATTAAGAGAATTTGCTGATGTTTTTGCCTGGACCTATGAAGACCTTAGAAAATACGACACACATGTCATTGAGCATAAGATCCAATTGAAAGAGGAGTCCAAACCATTTAGGTAGAAATTAAGAAAAATAAATCCTATGATGTTGCTTATTATGGAATGGGAGGTAAAGAAATTGTTGGATGCCCAAATCATTGTCCCTTTGAGATATTTTGAATGGGTAGCCAACCTAGTCCCTGTAAGGAAAAAGAATGGAGAAATCAGACTCTGTATTAATTTCAAGAACCTGAACAAAAAATCTGAGAAGGATAATTACCCTTTGGAAAATATGGAACACATATTACAGAGGGTGACGGGTGCATCCAGGATTTCCATGATTGATAGTTTTTCTGTCTATAATCAGATCTTTGTCATGCATGAAGACAGAGAAAAGACGACCTTCACCAGTCCTTGGGGCACATTCATGTATGTCGAAATTCCCTTTGGATTGATGAACACGGGAGAAACCTTTCAACGAGATACAAACATCACCTTCATTGGAGAAAATGATAAATCTGTAGTCATCTTCTTGGATGACATTACAGATTTTTCTAGATCTGATAAAGAGCATTGTTATCATCTGAGAAAGGTCTTCTTAAAATGTAGAAAATTTGGTCTCTCCCTCAATCCCAAAATGTCTTTATTTTCCATGCGGGAGGGAAAATTGTTTGGACAGATAGTATCAACAGAGAGGGTTCAGATTGATTCAAGCAGGGTACAAGCTATTCAAACCTTGTCACTTCCTAGAACCAAGAAGGAAGTCTAGTATTTCTTGGGAAAAATTAATTACTTACGAAGGTTTGTTTCAAATTTTTCCGAATTAGAAAAGCATATCACAACCATGCTTAGGAAGGGAAATGAAGTAAAATGGGCTGCTGAGTCCAGAGATTCTTTCAACCAAATCAAGAAGGCATTGACTGAGGCACCTATGCTAATAAGTCCTGATTATTCCAAGGATTTTTTGATTTTCTCCTTTGCTTCATTTGACATAGTGGTAGTTGTTTTATTGTAGAAGAATGTTGAAGGGATGGAGTAGCCTATTTCCTTTTTCAGTAGGGCACTGAGAGATGCAAAGATAAAGTATGATATTATGGATAAACAAACCTACGCTTTGGTGAAATCTTTCAAATCTTTCAGATTCTATGTTGTGCATTCAACGATCATTGCATATTTTCCTTGAACTTATGTGAAGGAAATTCTCATTCAGTCTGACATAGACGGAAGAAGGAGCAAGTGGATTGCCAAAATCCTCAAATTTGATCTTGAAATAAATCCCATCAAGTTAATTAAAGGCCAATGTTTAGCCAAACCATTGGATGAATATAATTGTAGAGCTTTGGGGGTTAACTTCATCAACACCTTCTCAGAAAATCAACAAGCCAAGTTATCTCATGGAAGCCCACAAGTCAGTCCTCCATTGGAAGAATGTACCTGGTACAAAGACATCATATTTTTTCTACAGGAGTTACGACCCCTTGATGGTATGGGGAAAAGCAAGGTAAGATCTCTAAATCTTAAAGCAATTAGATATTTCCTTATTGACTAGGTCTTGTATTGCAAGGAACCTTTGGGAGTGTTTTTGATATGTCTAGACCCACAAGAAGCCAAAACAATTATGTTTGATTTTCATGATAAGATATGTGGGGGGCATCATTCCTAGAGAACTACAACCTATAAAATTCTCAGGGCTGGATAATTCTAGCCTACTCTATTCACTGATGTCTGTGCAAAAATCAGGGATTGTGTTAAGTTTCAAAAATTCTTTGGAAAACAACAACTCAAGTCATTTCCATTGAAGCATGTGGTAGCTTCAGAACCCTTCAGCAGTGGGGCCTAGATTTAATTGGGGAAATTCATCCTGCTTCAAGTGGACATCATAGGTGGATCTTGACTTCCACTGATTGCTTTACCAAAGGGATAGAATCCATCCCCGCAATGAGTTTTTCTCACAAGGTAATCATTGGTTTTATTGAAGATATTATGGAAAGGTTTGGTTGTCCGAACAAAATCATCACTGACAATGTTGCATCCTTCAAGGCCAAGCCATTGATCAAGTTTTGCGAGCAGTTCAGAATTGCATTGATTCACTCTACCCCTTACTACCCACAGGGAAATGGATTGGCAGAGTCCTCTAACAAAATCCTGATAAAGATAATCAAAATAATATTAGAGGATAACAATAAAGCATGGGATTCAAAGCTCAAATTTGCTTTGTGGGCTGATAGAGTGACAACAAAGAGGTCTCTTGGTGTCTATCCTTTTCAGCGTATGTATGGAATGAAGGCCATATTTCCTTATGACTTTCCTTGCCTGTGGAAAAATTCTTCCAAGACTACCAAGGGGAGACTAATGATATGATCAGAAGAATACAACAACTAGTAGAAGTGAAATAGACTAGAGAGAAGATACTGGACAAAGCACATGAACATCAATAGAATATCAAGTAATATTTTGACAGAAAGGTAATTAAAGAGTCCTTCTATATGGTAGACCTAGTACTCAAATGGGATGTGCCCAAAAAGGACAAGTGAAAGCATGGTAAATTTGAAGCCCTATGGATTGGGCCCCTCAAAATCTCTGAGGTATGCCCAAATAATACTTACAGGTTGCAGAATTTGGAGGGATATGAACATTTTGGTCGCCCTGTAAATGGGAATTTTTTGAAGAAATATTTTGTTTAAGCCATGACCGACATTCTACCACCATAAATACCACTCCTGTTTTGTTTTGATTTTTAGTTTTCCGTTTTCAATAAGAGACCCCATAACCCAAAGCTAAGGCACTGGAGATGCACATTCTTGGCAGCTCACAGGGAGCATGTCATCCCTTAGGGAGCCAAATGTTATCACACAACCTTGTCAGAGTATTGTAGGTTTGTGGTTTCTACCTAAGTTAGTAATTTTTCCCTGTCGTTCTCCTTTTCACCGACCAAATCTTAAGTTTTTCCCCTTTCGACCGGTATTTTTCTCTGAGTCTTCCCTCAATCATTTCATAAACATTTTTTTTTGAGTAGTACTACCTTAGAAGTCTCGACCCCAAGATTTTTGTTTTCTCTAAGGTTAATCACTTCCCTTTATACCTTTTTCAATGATCCTTATTCTTTCTCGATCACTCATCCAGTCGTCTGAGTTCTTACTTACACAGGTCGTAGCCATAAGAACAAAGCACACCACTTAGAGCGGGTTGATACAGACTTGAATCAAGCAAGCGGGAAAAATCAAATTTTAGTGGCTGGGATTCAAGGTGGATTTCAGACCAGTGGTTCATGGGTATTCAGGATATGAAAGTTTCCCGAAGTTTAATGACAGGGGAAAGGCCTAAGATATAAGGTCGGATAAAGTTTTAATCTGGGATGTGGGCCTCATTTAGAGAGATCAACATTGAATAATAATCGTAGGAATCAGTAGTTCAGAATGTTGTTAAAGTTGTTCGTCAAATCCCCGAACTCCCGAAACCCGAAATCAATGTGGGCCATCTGATCCAGTAGGATGTGTGGCATCAGATCCGAGAAAGTTGTGATTTCACGACTCGATGGTTTTTTCATAGAGCACGATGCAGGTTCACGAAATGTGAAATCGTGAAGTGCCCAGGAGTTGAGCCAGTGGTCACAACCCAAGGTTGCATGGAGGGAGGGAAAGGAGCTTCGTCAAAGGCCGAAAGCTCCTGTGTTGGTCACAAAAAATGATCTGCATGGCTTCGAGACACCAGGAATGCACTTGAATAAATCATGAGGATCACCTGGAATAGTCAGGGGTGTCAGGACTTGTCCCGATCCCAATGAAAGAAGTAAATGGAAATGGGGGAGGTGGTTGAAACCTCATTTCACTCCATAAATGGAAATCATGGAAGAGCTGGCCATAGTGGGAGATTGTCATCTCAAAGTTCCTCTGTCAACAAATTTTCCTGCAAATCCCATACTAATCTCAGATCGTGTCTGACAGAAGAATGCAAGTGCAGACCGACATAAGAAGATGCAGATAGAAATCTTTGATTGTAGTAGTCAGGTCACACTCCTGGTGGTGGCAAGTTGTTCTAAGTATAAATAGTTATTTTTGATAGTTTTTTAAGGTCGATGGTTGAGCTAAGCTCTCGATTTGTAAATGTTTAATGAAGCCTCTGGTTCTCTGGTTATGTATTGCCATTTGAGACTTCTTGTTTAATGACAAACAACTTTCTTTTCATCTCTATTGCTTTTGATACTGAAGGCTCGAGCATGAAGGATCCAGTCGAGTTGTTGTAATCATATTTTGATGTATGTTTGATTGTAGTATTATTGTAGTGTCTTCAGTCTCCTCAAGTTTTGGATCCAAGAGGATATTATATTCGAAGCTTATCCTCCTTAGGTTGTTGGAAGATAGGATGTCCATAGAATACCTTTACATTTTCTCCTCAAGTTCTTCCTCCTCCTTACCCTTACTTCAACTTACTGACCGCAGTTAGATCAAGACCTCGTTTTCTTGTGCATACCAACCCAGTTTTCTGAGTTAAAGCGATATCATCCTGATTTTGCATCCATTAGAGCCCCTTTAAATTTATTCATTGTGGCATAAAAAATGATGGGTATTGGGATTTCCTCTGCCACAATCCAAAGGTGACTTCTAGTACTAACATTTGTGGCGCCATTGATGGGGATAAATTGAAGATTTTCCCTGGGAGTGAATGACAAAGATTACTGATTATAAAGGTGCATCCGAACTCAGTACATTCAATATTGCAACTGTGCACCTGGCGACTCCATTGATGTGAATACACTATTTCAGTTGTGTATTCCAGAGGTAGACACACGGGTCTACCCCACAACTACCTCTAGCAACACTTGAAGATGACCTAGAGAAAATTGTTAGAATATGAGAGACCCCTCAGGAAGGTACTTCAGCTGCTGAACCAGGTATTTTTGATGATTTTCACCATCCTCCTTTAGAAACTCCAATATCTTCTTCTCATTTTCCCGTTATACCAGCTGTTGGAGTTTCCCGAAGTTTAAATTTTGGCAGTGTTCATTTTGATTTCTCCCCTCCTATTCTTGGATTGGAGGGAGAAAGCCTTGTCACTCCTGTCTCCCCTGAAGTTGTACCATGGTTTAAACCTGGGACTTCAGAAGATTTTACCACTCTGGTTTTTACCACTCCCCCCCCTGTTAGAGTCATTGCTTTTACAAAAATCCAAACCTCTGCTCCCTCAAGCCCTGTGGCCTTTTCCCCCAACACTCAGTCGGTCCCCTCTTCTCCTAGAAGAATAGTTCCACTCTCTCTAGTCCAAGCTCCATCTCCTTCTGGTTATCCTCCAGCTATCATCACCATGGTAGGTTCCAATCTCTCGGGAAACAAAATGGATGCCATAGTGGCTGAAAGGTATGCCCCTCTAGTCTTACCTCAACCCATGAAATATCTCCTTGTTGGAGATTACCTAAAATACATGCCCAAATTCACAGGAGAGGAATACTAACTACTGAAGAAAACCTTCCTAATTTTTTAGTTATGCAGATAATCTAAATATTGAAAATGAGGATGTGTGGATGATAGTCTTTGTCCAGAGCCTTGATGGTGAATTTAGGAAATGGTTTAGGGGATTGACCCATGGATCTATTGTTGGGATTGAAACTATAGATGATGTTTTCTTGAGACAATGGGGGGATAAAAATGACTTTATGTATTATATCACAGAGTTCAGGTCCCTAAAGAAAAAAGAGGGAGAGTTTGTCTCTGATTTCTCCAAGATATTAAACAAAATGTACAATAAGATTCCTATTTAGATAAAGCCTACTGAAGCCTTTTCCAAAATTACTTATGTTATTCCTTTTAACCCTGATTTATGCCTCCTATTAAGAGAGAGAAGAGATACCTCCTTGGCTCATATGTAATATGAAGCCCTCAAAGTAGAGTCCAACGTATTGGAAGTTGAAAAACTTAGGAATACGATTGATGGAAACAAAGGGAGGGGGAGATTTGAAGCCTCAACCTTTGGTTCCTCTGTGTCCCACCCTCAAGTAGATGAATTGAATAAGCTGGTAAAATATCTTTCTGTAGAAATGGAGAAGATGAAATTCGAAGGGAAGCAGAGTTATAAGAGTGCCCAAAATGTTGATAAGAGAGGAAACGTCATAAGACCAAATCATACCCCTCAGATACTTCCAAGAGAGCCTTGAAGTAGAGATAGGGATGATCAGAAAATTCAAACCCACCTCCCAAATAACCTTGTTGATGATGAGCAAGCAGAGGAAGAAGATCTTGATCCTAAAATCCATTATCTTGGAGACACCTCTCCATTTCCCCATTTAACCCAATCTCCATACGAGGATTCCCTCATGGATGACCAAATAAATGAGTTGAGTAGAGGGGAGAAGGCCAATAACATTCCAAATAAATATAACCCCATGTCTAAGAAGAAAGAAGGAAATTTTGACATCCCTGATCAGGCTTCCAAAGTAGAGAGTCATGTTAAATACGCATCGAATGACATAAAGGAAAAGAAAACGTAGAACCCTTCACCAGTAGCCAAAGGTCATGTCCCAGAAGTGAGGGAGATCATGAAGCCCCCATCCAATTTTATCTTTGAGCATGAGATCCAAAATATTAGGATCCCTGTACCCCTTTCAGAACTAGTCAAGCACAAAGATTTCAAAACATCCCTCTCGAAATTGTTACAGTCCGAGCCTGCATCTCACTCCTCAAACTGACTAAATACTTAGGATGAAAATCCTGAAGTCATCTTAGGTCCCATGATATAAGATAGAGATGATTCATCCCATTCCTTTTATACATCTCTAAACATACATGACAAGGTGCTACATAATTGCTTGATGGACTCAGAGGCTTCTCATAATCTCATGCCAAAAACTATCATGGAAGAACTTGGATTAGAAATCACAAAGACTTACCATCAGTTGTATTCTTTTGATTCTAGGAAAGTGCAGTGTCTTGGGGTCATCAAAGATCTAGTCATGACATTTTTCCAGCTCCACATGAAAAGTGTGGTCATGGATATCGTGGTGGATAATGTTCCCCCCAAGTTTGGCATGTTCCTCTTCCTATTTCTTGGGACATTGATTCACAAATAAATTTGCACCAATAGGAATAGGAACCTTGACTGGTTTACATTCATGCATATTAAACCTCTGCAATATTGTCTTGACATATTTTCCTTGATTTAAGTAGAGTTTCCTTTTTCTTCGATCTCTTTTAATTTCCATGCCCAAAATTAAATTTGAAGCACTGAGGTCCTTCATGTCAAATTTAGAGGACAACTAAGTTTTCACATCCCAGATAATCTCCTTGTTTTTTCCTATCAACAACATGTCATCCACATACAAGACCAAATAAATCCAATGTTCACCAATTAATTTAAAATACACACAATGATCCTCTTTTCTTCTTGTGAAGCCAAGTCCCAACATATAAGTATCAAATTTTTGATAGCACATCATTCATTATTTTTTTAAACCTTACAGGGACCTTTTCATCTTGCATCCCAACTCCTTCTTTCCCTTCACAACAAATCCTTCTGGTTTCTTCATATACATTTCTTCTTCCAAATCCCCATGTAGGAATGTTGTCATCACATCCATATGTTCTACATCAAAATCAAATGCGGTAGAAATAGATAACATAAATATTATAGAGGTTAACTTGGAAAAAGGAGAAAAAATGTCACCAAAATCAATTCCCTCAACCTGGGAATAACCCTTTTCTACTAACTGAGCTTTCTATTTCTCCACTTTTCCTTCTGTATTTAGCTTCTTTTTAAATACCCATTTTCTTCCAATGGTATTTATTCCAATCAACAACTCCACTAGATCCCAAGCCTCATTCTTATCCAAGGTTGCCATTTCTTTGTCCATGTCATTTTTCTAGAGATTTCCATCCTATGAATCCACTACCTCCCTGACAGTTCTAGGATCATTATCAGTAATAGACAAAGACAAATTTGAAAGGAAATCAAATGGAGTATACCTTTCCAGTAGCCTTCTTTCTCAAACCAATCTTCTCAATACTGGAGTATGAGGATCTTCTTCTTCAAATTCATGTTCTTATGTAGAGTCTGATTCATCATCCTTTAAATAAAAGTCTATTTTCTCTAGATCTTCTTTACTTGGTAGGACTTCTTGTTTAACAACATCTTTCATTTCTCTAAATACCACATCTCAACTATACACTACCTTCTTTTTTTTTGGGTTCCAAAGATTATAACCTTTGAGACCATATTTATATCCAATAAAGATACACTTTTCATCCTTCTTATATAGCTTACGCTTGTTTTCCTTTGGAACATAAACATATTCATCACAACCAAATACCTTAATATGTGTGAGGGAAAGTTTCTTACTAGTACATAACTCTCATGGATTATTGTCATCCAATGCTAATGAGGGTGATCTGTTGACCAGGTAACATGCAATACCCATTGCCTCTGCCCATAATTATTTCCCTAACCTGACACCACTAAGCATGCACCTTGCTTTTCCCATCAACTTCCTGTTCATCCTTTCTGCAACTCCATTCTATTTAGGTGTATATGGAGTAGTCTTCTACCTTCTTATACCACACTTCTAAAAAAATTCTTCAAATTCATTCCCGCATAACTCTCTGCCATTATCTGTCCTTAGCATCTTAATTATTTTCTTTATTTGATTCTCAACAAGAGCCTTAAACTCTTTAAACATGTCAAAGAATTTAGATTTATTCCTGAGGAAATATATCCAAGTATTCCTCGAGACGTCATCTATAAATGAGTCATAGTACACATATTTTACCATTGATGGGACCGACAAAGGTCCAAAAAATCATTGTGAACTAGCTGTAAAATTCCTTCTGTCCTCATTGCACCAGAGGGGAATATTACCCGATTTTTCTTCCCATATACACAATGTTCACAGAAATCTAAATCTAGAGAGAATTTATGCATGCCTTCAACCATACCTTTACCATGCATTATTCAAATACCATTCTCTCTGATATGCCCCAGTCTTTGATGTCACAACATAACATTTTCTCGAGAGACTGAAGGAGTTCTTTTTTCTTCAACTCCAATATCAGGAAAAATGGAACTATTACACCAATCACTAATAGTTCTTCCTTGAATATTATACAGAGTTCCAAACTGAGCTCCCTCCAACAATACCATTTCTCCTCAAACCATCCTGTAAGTTTCCTTTTCAAATATTGTTTTTACCCTTGCATCGTCCATTTTTCCTATAGAAATCAAATTTTTGGCCAATCCTGGGACGTGCAAAAAACCAGGTAGTTTTCTAATCCTTCCATCTATGAGCCTCAACTAGAATTTTCCTCAACCTATTATTAGGATTGTCGAGTCATCAACTAGGAAAACATTACCTCCATCATACCTTTCATATCCATAGAACCACCCCCTATGGGGAGTCATATGAAAGGATGCACCTGAGTCAACCAACCATGGCTCATGATCTGCATGTGTTCTTGAAGAATCCAAGTAAACGTCCCCTCCTTCTTCCTTGGAGGTATTTTATTCTGTAGAAGGAGATTCTTCAAATTCCTTCTTTTCTTCTTTACAACTTCATGATTTGAAGGAAGTTGGACGAAGGACATGTTCATGAACCAATGACCCTGTGCATATTTTGCATGCACTAGATGCAAGAAATGCATGAAAAAGACCCTCTGAATAACATCCAATAATTAAAACTATCAAAAAACGCAAGGAAACGACCAATAAGGCTAATGGAATCAAATATACTACACAAATCCCATTGTGTGAATATATTTCTTATCGTCAAAGACAAGGGAAATGTTGCAGTCATCGACCAATGATGAGATGTCAACTGTTGGGTTCAAGCTTACCTACCCATAATGAAAGTATGAATAGGGTGCATGTTAAGACTACAACTTCATGTAATTCTGAGACATACTAAGGGTATGGCTGACATGTAAAGTCAAGAGTTCTGAGAAATGGCCGACACATGATTATAAACATCCTTTGAACAAGAGCATGAGACATATGGAGGAATATGGCATCATAGACTCAATGATGAAACTTTGTGATGAAGGAGGCATCAATCAAACTCTCCATAAGAACTGTAAGAGTAACCAGTCAGAGGAGTAAAATCTAAGTAATGAGCTCAGCTTCATAAGGTCATGCTAAACACAAAATTTGGATGACAGGCAAACTCAAAATCTTTTTCTCTATTCAAAGGATATATGAGTGCTTCCAACATGAGATGATATTCCTTTCCTTCCCATCTTTTTTTGTTTTTTCATAGACAAATGAATGCTATGATACAAAGGAGTAAATGAGTGTCACGAGTAAGCAACTAGTCCCAATAGTGGAACATACATATTCTCAATGCAAGGGGGTGCATGCAGGACATGGACACTCGGGTGATGTTTTCCTCTTAAGGTATAGGGTGTCAATTTGCAAAGGATATAAAAAAGGCTCTTCTTGAATGATGATGCAAACTATTGAGGTGATAGGATTATAATGCAAAAGAGGGAACCATAAATAGGCTCAATACTACGAGCAAGAGAGTAATATGCAATTACAACTTAACTCCAAAGAATTTCCTTTTTCATGAATTTAGTCTTCTAGGCCCGAAAAAGTATAAAACAATACCCAAGAGAACTCTTCTAGCAACTACTGACTAGAGTATTCCTTTTTTGAAATTAGTCTACTTGGTCAAAAAAAGGGTTAAACTTACAGCAAATAGACGTCCTTTCAGATCCAATTAACGAGTGTGAAAGAGACAAGCTCACATGGAAATATTTTCTCTTTCTGAGAGAGTAAAAAAAGAGCTTAAATAAGACTCGGGGGTGTTGTTCTAAGAAACATATCATGGGGGAGGCCAGGGCTCCCATGTAGGAATTATTTAAATTCAACAACTCACAAATAACAGACACAATCTTGGGAAAATCCAAAGCTTTCCAATTCAAGGAGGATAAAATACTAGCAGAGGCTACCTTATATAAAATATACCTAGTAATTCCCCTAATCTGGAAGGGTGTATAAGAAGGAATTCAAGGCTCTACAATATTATTCCAATCAAATGAAACCACCCTATGACTTGGAGAGAGTGTACTCAAAGAGAGTGGACTGCTCCTCTTTTCAGAAGGTACAATACTAGAAATGCTAAGGATGTGTTTGAAAGACGCGTCACCCTTCAAAAGAAGAGTGGGATTGATGGAATATTGCATCGACAATGTCACTTCTTTAGACTTGACACTCTCCAAGATAAGAGTGGGATCGATCAAAGATTTCATCGACATGACCACTTCTTCAACCATTGGTTGAATAGGATGCAAGACAACAAGGTCAAGAGACACATCACCCCAAAAAATAGGAGTGGTGTTAGTCGAAGATTGCATCAACACGCCCATTGTATCAACCAAAGAAGGATTAGAATGTTGGGAACCCAAAGACAAATCAGAACCGGAAGGGCCCCCAGGAAAGAACCATGCTTCTTGTACCATAGTAGTATCCGAGCACAAATGAGTAAGGTGACTCCTTTGCAAATCCTACAAAGGAACTTGGGATTACGTCTTATACGTCTAGGCTTCTCAATTGTATGAATGATCCCATCATGACTTGAAGTGGTTGGTAACATGTTCCCAACATGACTTGTAGAGGCTAGTAGAAAATATCCAACATGACTTCCAAAGGTTGGTGATGAATTCCCAACATGACTAGTAGAGGTTGGTGATGAATCTTCAACATGAATAAAAGAGGTTGATGATGAACCCCCAACATGACTAGCATAGGTTGGTGATTATCCCCAACATGAATAGCATAGGTTGGTGATGTATGTGGAGTGTGACTAGCAGTGACTATAGTTTTTCCCCTAGCATGACGTGCAATAGCTGGTTGTTGGTATTCAACATGACTTGTTGAGGTTATCAACCAGTCTCCAACATGACTAGTAAAGGTTAGTGATATAATGTCAGAATGACTTGCAGTGACTAGATTGGTGGTGGTTGGTTGTGACATTTGAGACCAAGGTTCCAGTAAAGACTGATTTTGAGAAATTGCAAGCCAGGAAGGGTTCTAGTATATACTCTGGCCCTATCTGTTAAGATAGTATCCTCCTTTAAACCGACTCATAAAGGGTTGTAAGGGAATCATCACCGAGGAAGCCACTTGCGAAGATAAAGTGACATGACAAGGGTTACTCATGTGAGGATATATGTTTCCCCCAGACGAAGGAACTTCATGAATGGGATTTCCCATACTATAAAATGGACTCCCCCTGGATGAAACACCAAAGGACAGATGAAGGTCCGCCATGGGAAAGGTGTTCATAGGAACCGACATAGTAGAATAAGGATAGATGGATGGGATGTGATAAGTAGAATGACCTCCCATTTGATCACTTGCTCCTAGAAAAGTGAAGCAAGGATTGGATCTATAGGAAGGAATATTCCAACCTTCTACTATAAGAGTTAGTTGATGGATATGACTCCCACCAAAAAAAAAGGGAGAATAAGGAGGCATCATGCCTCCAAACCCAAAAATAGGATTCACATAATGTGACAAGACAGAGGATGGCAAGTGCGGAGACATTTCCGTCTTACCAAAAGAAAAAGGATTAGAGGCCCAAGGTATTGGCTAAGTATCATGATTCAGTGTACCACTCAGAAATATACAAGAACTCGTCCCCATGGAATGATAAAATACCATGAGTTGGGTAGCACTAACTGAGGAAGCCATTGGGGCTCCACTAACCATAGCAATGAAAACTCATGGTGCAATAAAAAATCCTAAGGTAAACCAATAATCAAAGAGCACACCAAAGTAAAGAAAAAGGGCCAATGTACACAAACATGATATAGTGGATGAAAAATGGGCCACCCTCACTAGAGTAGGTATGCCTCACCCAAGAGGGGCCTGAAAATCCCTTCAAAATATCCAACGTATCATAATCAGTTATAAGGGCCCTCATGGGATTAGAAACATAGTTGGTCAGATCCCCTTGGAGAGGTAATCCTCCATAAATGTTGATTGATGTACGACCCTTATCTGACTTAGGGTACCTGTAGAATAACCCATGAAGGTAACCTATGTGGCTACCTATGTCAAGCAACTAAATCCACCATGATATAACCAATGTGCAAGAGAATATTCATAAGTTAGGTCCACTGTATGGGCAGGGTAACAAAGATCGAAATATTGAAAGCACCACCTCTCACAGAGGTAAAGTTACTAGCAAGAACCCCATATATGAATAGATCCCCAAAAATATCATTGACACTAAGAAGGTATTAGAGGGATATCTCTGCAACCAACTTCATGCGACCTCGTGCTTAATTTTGGTGTGAGTAGAGCTTCCTGACGTCACCAATTATACAATGGATTTCACCATTCCCTTAGTCTGACACATATGTTGAGTTTAATATCCTTGGATAAGTTTACTCACAAAATCCTATTCCAAGGCTCTATATCTTAAGCTAGTTTGTGTAACCTAAAAAATAAAATCATTTCTGATCAATTTTAAATTAATCAATGTTATGTTTACTCAAAATATGTGGTTGTGAAACTGATGATGTTATGACTCAACAAATAAAAGAAATGAATATGAACATAAAGATAAGTTCTAAACTTCAATTCTCAAAATATTATAAGATTTTCAAACTCCAACTTTCAATTAAAATTTTCAATTTCAATAAGATGCAATCTTTCTATACATGTATCAATATCAATAATAAACAAGCCAAAAGAGAAAATTCCAAAACGCAGAATGTATTTTTTTTTTGTATTTTTAATATAAAGAAATGAAAATGTAAGGACTAAACAACAACTTGATATATAGACCCTATTATAAGAAAAAAAAGATAAAAAGAAAGAACAATACCAAGAATCAAACACTTGGCCCAATATGCAAGGACAACCAATGAAACAAATGATGAGAAAGAAGAGACGCCCGGAAATTCAACCAAAGAAATGTTTCCTATCACTTTGAAAGCTCTCAACAGTTATGAAAGAGACCTAAGAAGACTCAACAACTATCAAAAGTCACCCAACAAACATGAAACTCAACAATCAAGAAAAAATATTGATGTACGTGACTATTTAGACAAAAACTGCGTATGTATGCTCCCTATAGAATGACAACTCGCGTATGTACATGTATGTCAAGGGAAAAACCATGCATATGTATTAAAACACTGTCAGGTTATGGATAAGTCCAAGAAAATCATATTCAAAATGAAAATAGGATGTCAAGCAATCAAATGAAAAGGAAACTCAAGCTAACTGAGAGCAATCAAAGGAGAAAACACTCCAAAACCCAAAAAGAAGATTCAATCCCCAATATGGTCACGAATTATGTTATGAGGAAACGCATTCTATGGGATGGGATAAAACACAACAGATGGAATGACTACAAAAATCAACTCTAATCTCAAGTATGTTAAATAAACAAACATGCTAACAAGACAAGATAAAAATCCTACCTCGTCCAGATGTTCGATGAAGACCACCGTTGAGCACTTGACTCAAATATATATACCTGCAACTTGTCCTCAACAACCAAGATATGCAAGCATATGGTTATAATAAATAAAGTTAACACATATAATAACATAATCCATCAATATTCATAACAAATATGTCCATGGAATAATCAATTCAAATATTTGCAATACATTAATTGGACGAGAAAATAGTATTTCTATTAAAATATGATCAACAAAAGTGTACGAATGACAAAATTCCATGTGGCATGTCTCATAATCGAGAAACTAAGTCCCTTCCAATTGGTCCTACACCACTTCAATCCTCCACCAAAGGCAAGCTCATATAAGAGAGACAATGAGGTTCTCCATCAAAGAGGGAAGAGCTAGGTGGTTGAACAATGTGTTCATAATTAAAAGGAAAAAGGGATGCAGATTCGATATGAAGTGAATAATTTCTCGACAGTAAGTTTTCTCTCAAAAGTTGAATTCCTCTCCCTTTCCATGGTTTGGATATGGCCCATTTATAGCCTTCAAATGGAACGTAAAATGACCGAGTCAGAACATTTCTAGTATATGGAAGGTTAAGGATCATCGATCTCATGACATGACATGGAAACTCGACACATTTTTTAATTTTTAACACCAAACTTGATGTAGGCAGGCTGTAGTGGTGGAACTTGCATATACACATGTTGTATAACTAAAAGGAAGTGTATATGTGGAAAAATATGATTTTTAGATCTGGGAAGTGCAAAAGGGGACTTCAAGTCTACATAGGTAAATGGAAAAGGCCTTCTGAAAAAGTTGCACGGGGTGAGGAAAATCTTGCTATAACAACTGCACTCCATAGTATTGCATCTTTCTCTCACACACTCACTACACATTGCACTCTCACCTCTATGGGTATGCTCGTATATATAACATATCTCAAACAATTATACAAACTAATTATAATAAGATCCATCAGTTACACAAACTGTTAAAAGAAGAGTGCATGCAATAACATTCTAAATATAGTTGCATGCATGTGCATGTAACTGCATGGGAAATTCGTTGGCATGTTTCCAAGAATCTCCACCTTGAAAAACATTTACCTGATATATCATGCCCAAATTTATCCATCAACTTTCATGTAATCCAAGAGAATCCAAACACCATCACATCTCCACAACTTATCAAACAATATTGTTACATGAACATGTCTCCACGATTCGCTCTAATATGGACCATTTTTCCTCCATCAATAACTTGTCTAATAAACTGATGCACTTGTCCCATTTTAATATGTTAGATTGTTAATCAAATGAACAACACTTTGACCACCACAAAACACATCTTTTAAATGTTTGGACTTACCCAATAGATCCTTGCATTCTTGGAAGACATAACTTGAGGTAGGTCTCCTCTTGTCCAAATCTCGTGAATCATAACCACATAATAAATCACTGCAACCATTGTAGGTGATACTTGTGCTTCTATGTTTGAAGCACCCAATTCCATGCTCTTCACTTGGTTTTTACATGTGTCTACTGAAAACACCAACTACATGTTATATTTTGATCATTTCCCATCGCAATCATCAAAATTCCTACTAGCATATAATACTCGAGACATATAACCCTTTTATTTTTCATCAGCTAGGACATAAACCTGAAGAGAACTTACAATGGAAATCCAAAGGTATTTTATCGGTTTCACATTATTCATATCGGATTTCCTAAGTATCTTCACCACATACTTCTATTGTAATAACCAAGATTACCATTCTTCATATCTTTGTGTATTTCCATGCCAAAGATTTATTTTTTTTCTCCCATATCCTTCATATAAAACATCCTAACCAACTGAGCCAACCAGTTGATCTCAAAATTGCTTGTACTTGCTACAAGCATAAAATTTAATGTCAAGATAATAAATATACCATAAACAAAATGGCTATACTCACTTCTTGTAAAATTTGGCTCACCATGAAGGAATCAAACATCTTGTACCATTTTCCTAGCATGCTTCAGGCCATACAATGATCCTTGAGTTTGCAAACAAATATTCTATTGTGATTATGAACTAACCTTTCTGGTTGTTCCATATACATCCCATTTTCCAGAAAACTCCATGTAAAACAGTTTTAACATCTAGATATACTAACTCAAGATAAATTAACAAAACTAGTGCTAACACAACATGAATAGAAAAAAGTTTTTAACAACTAGTGAGAAACTTTCATGGAAATCAATACCTTCCAAATATCCTTTTTCTACCAGTCATGATTTGAACCTTTCATCTTTTACTACATTTGATTTTATAAAAGGAGATTCATCAAAAACTACATCTCTGTCCATGATGATTTTGTGGGCAGTAGGATCCCACATTTTGCATCCCTTAACATCATCACCATATCAAAGATCTACCTGTTTGATTGGGGTTTTACTTAGAATGTTGATAAAAACATAATCATCATAACCAAATAATTTCACATTTGAGTAATTATTGGATGACCTGTTCATACCTCTTCTGGAATCTTCTGGTATTTTGCAACCAATGGTGACCGAGTTACCAGATAACATAACTACTTCTTTCCACAATTATTTCTACAACTTGTCATTACTGAATAGGCCTATCCAATCCAAACTTCCTTGAAATAATTTCCAACTTCCATGGATATGAACCTACCTTTATCATATATTCTCAAACACTTGATTGACCTGCCAACACATCAGACTTTCTACAAACCCAACTTTATAACTTGGACACATTGCTTCACCTCGAATTTGGCAACAACTTTTTACCAAATCGGTCCAAGTTGGCCAAGTAAGCCTTCACTGCTTAACTCTTTCACTGAGTCAAGGTTAACCCAACATACATGCCCCCCCACATATTCAATGTACCTAAATATATGTCTAGAATTTTCATAGGAGATTCGATAAACCAGGGATATGCATGCCTATCCAGGTCTTACATACATATGTCCATTTACATGCAATCAATCAATTTTACAACTCCAAAGTAAATACATTTTTTTATTTATTTATTAATTCACGGTGGCTCAACCATCACCACCCTGCACCTTCTATGTGAACACATGTGTTGAGACACAACAAACATACAAAACTTCATCAATCATACCTGTAGTTGAATTTTCTTATTTTGTGGAGTCATCTTTGAATGTTTGTTGTCTTTTCCAACAATCCTTCTTGAGATGCCCATATTTTCCACAGACCCAACATTTTCCCTTACCCTTATTGTATTTTGACTTAAACTTGGTTCTACCTTTATGATCTTTCCTTCCTTCTATAGATCGACCTATGACCACCATTGCTTCTATTGTTGAGGTTTCCTTATTGGATCTTTTCCTCATCTCCTTAGACAATAAAGCTCCCACAACAATGTCATAATCAATGGAATATGTTGAGCTAAACCACATAATTGTGACCAGATGATCCCAAGAATCAGGAAATGAACATAGTAAAATAACCTCCTTGTACTCATCTTTGTATGTTACGTCCATTCTAGATAATTGACAAATGAGAGTATTGAAAACATTCAAGTGATCAACTATTTTCGTACCTTCTTTATTAAGTTGATAAAAAATATTTTATTTAAGGTGGACATTGAAATAATTTTTTGTTATTAATATTTTTTAAATACCATGTGTATTGTTTTATTACTTTCATTTACTTATCTCTCTATATAAAGTTGGTATACAATTATTTTACTTAAGGTATAGTGGTATGTGTGTGTATGTCAACTATATATATATATATATATATATTAGACCCTTGTTGAGAGAAGGAATTATAGATCTCCCTTGTATTGAACAACACACCATTGAAATGTTTTAACCATAAGAATTTTAATAAAGTTGATATTGAAATGTTTTACTTACCATGGGCATTGAAATATTTAATTTATGGTTCACATTGAATTTTTTTTATTAAATTAATATTTTTAAAATGTAAGTGTCAACTCCATATTAAACAATGAAGGCATTACACATCTCCTTCATACTGCTCGGAAGTAGAAAGAACCTATTTAAGGAATAAGAAATTGTTTTATTCATTTACTTCATGTGGATATAGAAATATTTTTTAAAATATCATGTGTCAAGTTCATGTTAAGTAGGTAAGACATTAAAATATTTTCTTTAAGGGGAGATAGAAATATATATATTTTATTCTTATTTGTTTTAATACCACTTGTAAATTATATATTAAGCATAGAAGGAATTACACATCTCCTTCAAACTAAATTGTAGAAAGCACATTTCCACGCAACAAACCATAAAATTGCTACACAGATTTCCCTTTTCAAAACAATTCAGAAACACCATGTAATATCAGAGATATGGTCACCATATGGATTGAGAATTTCACCTGGAGTTCTAACTTTCTTCGAAACGATGGGGTCAGGGATTCATCAAAGAGTTTAGAATTACGATGGGATCAGGGATTCATCAAAGAGTTTAGAACTACTGTACTTTTAATGTTTGATGAATTTAAGTGTTGTCATATCTATATCTCATAGACGCCTGTCTTATTGATTGCTTCTCTGTAAAAGTTATATCTGCAAAGGTTTTTGTAAAGTTATATCTGAAAAAAGTTATGTGTTGGTTATCGTGGAATGCTGTCGACCATTAAACCCGAAGGCGAATCTGTCTAAAGAAGAAAAGACACCAGGCTCTTCCAAAAAAATGCGTGTACGTACTCGTCCCATGGGAAATTGTTAAAAACATGGCTAATTTAGGTCCAACAAGTTCTCAAAATAACACAGCAAACGTATGGGTTGGTTAGGGTCGGTTGGGTTGCAGGTGTGGGGACAGTCCCATCACAAGTTTGACTATCAACTTGTTTTTCCATAGGATCTATTAAACAGACATAAGACCAATCTACTCACACCTTTCACTATTTTTGCCTTTCATTATTTTTTTTAAGGGTTCTGGTTGGTATAGAACTTCACTTAGATAACAATGTCATATCATGGTTTCAAGGTACTTAATTGAATTTGAAAACATGAAAACATAATTTTACCAATAAACTCAGTGTTTATGCTTCAAACGGTGCTCTCCTATGTCCACCTTTATGATATAAATTTGAAGATATTGGCTTCTGCTCCTAGTTATATGGTTCAAACACTATCCATTACAGATAATAATTATCTCCTTAAACATGTAGAGTTGATAACCTTTCCCTTTACTATAAACATATTTAGTCACTAATCAATTTAGATAATCATGATCATTCAAAAACACAAAGACCAACATTGTTGATGTGTGTATTGAATCCTACAAAACTAAAGAATTAATGCTGAATTTGAACATTTGAAACTTCATTGAAAAACCTCTTTGACCATTTTAACCACTTTGTTGTTATACCAAGTGATTATATTTTATCCAATACAAATAATAATTATCACTTTGAAGCATAGATTTGATGACTTTGGAGTGTCCTATAATGTTGATGTGTGTATTAACTCCTATAAGAATACATAATTAATGTTGGATATGAATATTTGAAGCTTCATTGCAAAGCATCTTGGGCCATTTTAGCCACTTTGTTGTCACAACACACGATTATGTTTTAATTAATACAAACAATAATTATCACCTTTAATCATAGAGTTGATAACTCTATCATTTGGAATAAGAATATTTAATCATTAATCAATCTAGATAATCATTATCTTCCAAAATCACAAGAACCAAATGTTGATGTATGTATTGACTCCTACAAGAAGAAGGAATTAATGTTGGATGTGGAGATTTGAAGCTTCATTAAAATGAATCTTTGACCATTTTAACCATTTTCTTATTAGACCACGTGATTATGTTTTATATTAAAACACAATTTTAAGGAATTAATGATGAACACATTTAAAGAAGCATTTAACTATTTTAACCACATTTTTGTTAACATTAAAACATCAGTCACAAGATTAAGGCATTAATGATGAACATATTTAAAGAAACATTTTAACCATATTCTTGTTAGAACATGATCATGTTCTAGATTAAAATACAATCCATAACCATTCCCTTTTAATTTTAGCATTAATTACTTTCACCTTCATCCAATGAGAATGATCAATGTTTTCCAACCTAGATAGAAAAATATTATTTTATAATACTAATAGGCTTATAGTATTTACAATAATGTCAATGATAAGGATATTTTGATATAACGTTTTGGATTAATTACATATATAGTTCTCCATGATTTGATTTTCAGCTTTGATAAAAAATATTATTTTATAATATTAATAGGCTTGTAATATTTACAATAATGTCAATGATAAGGATATTTTGATGTATTGTTTTTGGATTAATTACATTTATAGTTCTTCATGATTTGATGTTTCAAGTCACTTTGCCACATTCCATTTTCAACCTTGGAATATGGAAGGGAAAACCAAAATGTTGATTCATGGAGATAAACAAATATATTTAACCTTGAATAGCACTATTTTTAGGATGACTGACACTACGAGAGACATAATTAATTAGGCATATTTCACAACAAGGAGAACACCATTTTGCGGAGGTTTTGAAACCTCCCTGAGAAATCTATCCCTTCGCTATTTATAGAGGAGGTTATTAGTAGAGGCAGGAAACCAAGGGTTTTTGTGGAGGTTTTTTTACTTGTACACCTTTAAGGTACATATGCACCGGTGCACATATAAACAATAACACACTTGTCCTTAAATGCTCAAAAGAACCATTACATGTTATAATAAAAATAACAATCAACAATCATAGCACACCAGTGTTATTTAACATTATTCCTCTGTGCACATAAGTATCGTCAAGCCCATCGCCATAGTGCAAATAAAAAATTGGCTAACCCATTTTTATTGTTACACTTCATCACGTGCTTTCAAACTCTTAAGAAAGAATCGATGTTCACCCTTCTTCCAAATACGTCTTGTTTTTGGTTCTCTATGTAATGATTTGGATATCTCTATAAATAGATTCCATACATTTCCAAATTTTTGAAATTACCACAAATTTGCATTTCCTCTCAATGATGAAATGTAAGGTAACATATGTATTATTAAAAGAAGAACATAATAACTATGACGAATACCAACAAAAACATCGAAAGATGGAGAGAAATAACACCATAAAAAATATCTTTATTGATAGGAAGTTAAGTTCACTTTCCTCTTCGAGGGGGGAACCTCCATAAGAGAAAAGATCAGTTACAAAATAATTCTCAAGGAAAAAATTTCCCTTTCCTTCTACTTGCATTTATACTAATTATATCTTCTAAAGAACACTCTAGAAGAAGATATTTCTACAAGCATAAAGTTCTATTAAGTCTTATTACATTAGACTTGTTCACATTATTGTATAGTCCTTATTCACTAATGTCGACCTTTATTACATAGAAACATATTATTCTACCTATATTACGGTTTAGGAAGGTTAGGTCCCTAACATGCCCTACCCCTTGAAAAATAGCCTTGTCCTCAAGGATTGAGATGGGGAAAATGTTGCATAATGGTAGATATCTCACATGTGGCATCTTTTGGTGGTTTATCCTTCAACTAAACTAAAAATTCTATGGTGATGCAGTCACAAAGATGATGCTCACCACTGTCCAATACTTCTCGGGGATAGAACTAAACAGATACTTCCTCATTCAATTCCAGGAGACTGATTTGAGTTTAGAATTTATTTTCAATCACTTTTTTTAGGAACGAAACATGGAAAATGGGACAGATCTTAGAGTGACTAGGTAGGGATAATTAGTAGACCATGGATCCCACTCCCTTGAGATTTCCATAAGGACCATAAAACTTCGGAGCAAGTTTCTGACAATGTTAAACTTTGAGTGAATTTTTCTTATGTGGTTGTAGACAAAGAAACACTATGTCCCCTTTAGAAAATTGATGTTCTAAATGACCATCATCTTCTTGTTGCTTTATGTGGTTATGAGCCACGACCAAATTTTCTTTGAGTGTATGAAGAATGATCGCTTGAAATGAAAGTGTGAAGTCAACATCTTGAGCCTTAGAGAGATCGGGAAAATAGGAGTGAATAGACAATGGCTTTATACTATAAACCACTTCAAAGGTAGTCATGTGAGTGGAAACATGGTAATATGCATTGTACCATCATTCAACTAGTGGTAACCACTGATCCCATTGAATGTGTCTGTTGAATGAAAACCACCGCAAATATGATTCCAAACACTTGTTGACAGCTTGATTTTTTCCATCACTATGGGGATGATAGGCCATGTGGTCATGAAAATGGGTTCCTTGGAGCATGAACAATTTATGCCAAAAGTTGCTAGTGAAATTGGGATCACAGTTAGAGATAATAGAGTGAAGTATGCCATGGATTTTGAAGATATTATCCATAAAAAATTAAGCCATCATCGTTGCAGTGAATAGGTGTTGGAGGAAATAAAGATGAGCATACTTGGAAAGTTTATCTACTACAACCATGATGACATACTTATTTCTCGATTTGGGTAAGCTAATAATTAAGTCTATAGAAATATCTGTCCATATAGCAGGTGGGTTGTGCCTAGAGTTTTTACTATTTCTCCCTTATTTCACTGACAATTATCACATTTGGCCACAAAGGTGTGTATTTCCTATTTCATGCCTTCCCACAAAAAAGATCGATTGACCTATTCATAGGTGTTGAGAAAGCATGAATGCCCAATTATGGGTGGAGCATGAAGTTGAGAGAGCACCATTGATTTAAGGTGACACAATTTTCTTAAATATAGGCGACCTTTATAGAAAAGATCCTTATTGTGAGAAGAGTATTGTGAAGACGCCTGAGGATATTATTGCAATTGTTGGATCATAAAACAAATTTTGGAATCTGGCAACCATTCTTGGAGAATGGCTTGTGCCCAATCCTCTACAATTAAAGAGATGGAAAATAAGGACCCTTCTTCTTAATATTTCTTTGAAAGAGCATCAACAACCAAATTTTATTTTCCCTTCTTGTAAATCATCTCATAATCATAACCAAACATCTTGGTTACCCATTCATGTTTCTCTCAGGATGAAATTCTTTGTTCCATAAAATACTTGAGGATATGATGATCGGTTTTGATTTGGAAGCATTTCACCAATATATAAGGATGCTAGAGATCCACTGCATGTAGAATAGCCAACATTTTATTTTCATAGTTAGATTGTATTGAATGGCACTTTGAACATTGTTTATTAGTGAAAAAAAAAAGATATTATATCTTGCATGAGGACTGTCCCAATTCCTTTCCCCCAATCATCCCATCCCAATACAAATGTATTGGTGGATTCGAGCAATGCCAAAACAAGAACCATTCACATATATTTTTTCAAGGCTTGGAAGGATTGATAAGTTGCATTAGTTCAGATGAAAGAATTCTTTTTAAGGAGAGTAGTGAGAGGAGATGCAATTTTACCATAGTTTTGAACAAACTTGCAATAATATCCCATTAAACATAGGAAACCACACAAACTTTTAATATTATTAGGGCAAGGAGAATCCTTCATAGATTCAATTTTCTTAGGATCCACACATACACAATCCTTAACAACAATATTACCTAGATACTCAACTTCAAAGGCTCCAGAAACAAATGTAGATTGTTTGAGAAAAAATGTGCTTAGATAGTAATTGTAGTACTTGGTCCACACAGGTGAGATGGTATTGCCATGTTTTAATGTATATGAGCATATCATCGAAGAATACTAATAAAAAATTATAGACAAAAAGATGAAAGACATGATTCATGAAACTTTGAAAAGTGCAAGGTGCATTACAAAGTCCAAAGAGCGTGACCAAGAACTCATAGTGCCACTCATGATAAAAAAATGTAGTTTTGGGACTATCTTCCTCTCTCATATGTATTTGGTGGTAGCCAAAACAAAGATCATGTTTGGTTAAGCACTAACCACCTCTCAACTCATCCAAAAGGTCATCAATGACAAGAATATGAAATCTTTTTTTGATTGTGATTTTGTTGAGGGCACAAAAATCAAGAGACATGCACCAGGTGCCCTATTTCTTGAGTACCATGACTATAGGAGAATAATAGGGACTGGTACTAGGACAAATAACACTTTCCTCTAGTAATTCCGGAACAATTTTCTCAATTTCATTTTTCTGGGAAAAGGGATGAAAATAAGGGAGAAAATTAGGAGGAAGAATTCCATGGATGAGGGGAATGGAATGATCAATGGTGTTGTATAAAGGGGGAGTTATTTCAAGGTGTTAAAAGTAGATTGGTTTTGGTATGGAAGAGATTGGAAGTTGGGATGCATAGTGGGTGTGGGGGTCTCAACTGCTTGAATGGAATGGATTTGGGAAATAATGTCAGAATGAAATTTTTTGAGTAGCTATTCCATTCTATGGGAATTGATGATCTCAGGGGAGCTTTTCATGATGCCTTGGAACTTATACTACAATACCTCTAATTGGAATTGCATGGTTAAGTCCTTAAAGTCCATGGTGATGGGGCCAAGTGTTTGTAACCATTCAGAACCAAGAACAATGTTGCAACCACTCATGTCAATAGAAAAGATATTAGATTTCAGGTGATACTGACCAATTTGTAGGTGCACATTATCAAAACACCCCCACATTCCATGGAACTACCATTTGGTATCACAATTTAAAAATGGTTGACTGAGCATATATAACACATGGTCACTTGAGAAATGTATTGATGAATACATTATGGGTGCTTCGACTATGAACCAAGATAATGACTTTCCTATTCTTAATGTAGCCAATTATCTTGAGGGTTTGGGGAGAAGAAAATCCAATGGGTGCGTTTAGTGAATTCAACAGTTCAACATTGGGTAGATAAGAGGGATGGGTAGGATCATCTAGTAGGAGTAGTTGTTAAGAATGGGGAACATCAACATACTCTTCAGAAACATCCTCAGAGATGACTATAAAAATATTTTGTTCCTTACATGTGTTCCCCGAAAAATGTTTTTCATCACAATTATAGCAAAGAACCTTAAGATGAAATTCAATAAATTTTTCCTAGGTCAGTTTCTTGATATTGAAAGAAGTGGAAGGAGGGGGGGGATTGGTAGGTATGGGGTGACAAATAAAGGAGGTTTTATGATTTGGGGAAGAGACTACCTATTATTCTTCCTTGGCACATTGAGTAGATTCTATCCAAGTATGGGGTTGAGCCATTAGGACATGGTGTTATAATCAAAAAATGCCTTACCTTGCATACATGGCATTAGCCTTTCCACTTATATATTTTTCCCAAATACTGCTGAGACTTCTTCTTAAAAAAACATTGTTTGGAACATGTACGCGCCCTGTTGAACTGATAGCTCATGTACACACATGTGTTGCATACCAGTTAGCCCACATAGATACACGGGTTTCATGCTAGTTGGCCCATGTTTACCTCCAAAATTTGAAAAAAATATTAAATTGCAAGGAATTCGACAGAGTTTACGGGTTATCGGGGGTTTCCCAACCATTTTACCCATTGTATCCCATCCCCAAACTGAATAACCATCTTTTTATCATATAAAAATATGGCTTGGGGTCTCATTTAAAACAATAAGCAAGAGAATAAGAAAACTCTGCCAAAATCCCTTCCCCTTATTAGCCCAAGTTTTGCATCCTATTTTGATATTTTTCCTCAACATTCCCCTCCAACCCTTTCTCCTAATACAACCCTTTTCCCTTTCTGAAGTGATAAGTTGGTTGTGAGAAGATTGCATGGGATTGATGCACTTGGAGCCATGATAGAGGATCCTAGACCTGGTTTGCGAAGCAATTGCCGACGGAGGTTGTAATATTTATGATCTTAATATTGAATAAAATAGATCATTCCTGTACCAAAACATTGTTTCTATATTGTTTTATTGATTTATGTATTTATGTCTATATCTGAACATTGAAAGTGATAAGTAGAGATTGTATGTGTTGTAACATTGTTTTCATAAGATTTTGTAGGTCATCTTTGGGAGGAGACCTGCAATCTAGGAAGTTGTAAGGATGAAAGAGGTCTACACCAACCGCAAGGACCAAGGGTACAGCTACTAACCTTATTCCCTCTCTCTTGTCATTCAGTTTAGATAGTGTTTGGGTAGCTTAAGGATAAGACTGTATTTTAAGGGAAGTCGGTGTTATGCATGTACCTCGACCCAATATAGGGGGGTTTTCCTTGCTAGCACATGGGCTTAGATATCATCATTTAGGCCACTAATAAATAATTTCCTAAATAAGGTGTCAGACATGTCCTCCATTATGAAATTTATTTTCTCAAAGGTGGTGATAACGTATTACATTGTGACAAAATATTTCAGCTTGATCAAACAACCCAAATGGTGTGTTTTGGTGTCAAAGAATTCATAAAGATCTGCAACAAAATGTGTCCAACATACCCTTGGTGTGAGTTTTTACGCCATTTCCACTATTGCTAGCATTCAAGATATAGATAGAGGACATCATAATATAGTTTGGTCAAATCATCAGTAATATCATGCAAGGAGAAATAATGTTCCATTTGAGTGACCCAACCCATGGGATCTAAGCGATCAGATGTTTTCACTTCAACTCTGGTAAGATGTTGTTGACGATGAAGGGAGTTGGAATACAAGTATGTATAATGGGAATATTCAGTGTTGTTTGGGTAGGAAGGTTATTCATAGGATGTAGGTCCCTTGAATTGACTTATGAAGTTATAAATATATACAGAAAGGGTGTCTATGGATTGTTCATGCCTTTCATATCAGAGTTGAGGGTAGAAATATTGGAATTTATGTCCTATATGTCACTCTTGTTATGGTTGTGTCAGTGATCAAGGTAGTAATTTATTGATTGTGTGTGAGAGCCATTTGTGAACAAGCAAAAAGTGGTCAATCGATTCTGCACATAAAAAAGGGTTACAAGTGAGGGGTACCATGGTGACTAGGGAGAAGAGAGGAATCCAATGGGATAGGTGGAAAATAAGGGTGTTGAGAAGGGTGGGTGGTTCCATGGGAAAAAACGTATTGTAAATGATAGGTACCATGACAATCATCAAAAATACAAGAATACAATGGGATTGGTCTTGAATAAGTTTCTTAGAGGGACCACTATAATATTTTTTTTACTCATGCAGAGTTATACTCTGGCTTGAAGAATACTACAGTGATAGAATGAAAAATTGTCAATAGGGAAAATTATGTAGGAATTTTGCAACCTGGATACATGAGGAAGGGTTTTTTTGTAAAAATTCTCTTCTATTGTTGTTCTTTTATGCTCTGGTAGCAAGGGTTAGGGTTTTGAGGATTTTTATAGACATGGGATTCCCCTATTCTATATCTCTTTTATATTTTTGTGGGTTAAAATACAATACTCAAACCAATATCTTGGGAAACCAAATAAGGAGTTTTGAACATACCCTTATATGTACTACCTAATTACCCAAGTACTAGAGAGTAGACTTCTTGAGTATAATTCTCGGTGCCACTATAGTAGTCAGACAACTG
>ML786728.1:144073-202018 GCA_009831015.1 Picea engelmannii | reverse complement strand
GTCAGATCTTTGCTTGTGCTTCTACATCTTGAATATATTGTGATCTCCATGTGTTGATGAATCTTGTATGCACTTAATAACTCAATAAATTAGTAGTAGTTAGTGATTCCAAGAAAGAATTTGGCTTGGGATCATTATAGTGGAATCAGAGCCTCGATCCTCCAAACCTGTGGAGATATCGGTGCACGCAGAAGTACAGGGGAATTGTTATGGGTCAGAGGAAGAAAAACAGCAGTGAAACAAAGGCAGAAATGGAAGGGTCAGGAGATGACCATGAGCCTCAGGGCTTGGCTCTCTTAGTAGCCAAATTTGGTAAGTTCCAGCAAAACATGAACTGCATAGGTGACAGAAAGCACATTGGTTCGACAGTTGGATGAGTATCATGAAACCAACAGAAGGGGACATGCTAAAATATCTGAAACCTTGAAGAAAGTTGATGAGAATATACAGAAAATGAACGAGAACCAAACTAGGATAACTGACCTTCTGATGCAAGTAACCCATCGAGGAAAATATCTTGATACGTATGGGAATAAGGAGGTTGGAGGGTCTAGTGGAACCCATGAGGAAGTTAGATATAACCTAGAGAAAGCACCGGGATCCGAAGGAAGTCTTGGAGGTGGCATGTTCCATGGGCAGATGGGTAGCAGGACCAATCATAGGACATACATGCCAGTGTTCAGAGATGAACCTCTATGCCAACACTCAGGTAGTAGAGCTAACCCTAGACCGTACATGCCCACATTCACAGATGAGCAAGGAAATCATGAATAGGTTGAAGATTTTGTGGAACAATTAGCCAGGAGTACCAAAGAATACTACATCTTGGATATGAAAATTCAAAGACAGATGTCCCTAGACCAGTATTGTCAACTCAGATTCAGAAACCAGTGTAGGATGAACCACAGGGGAATCTTTGAGTTTGAGCAAAGGGCAGGGAAGATAGATATTCCATACTTTGATGGTACGGCTAAGATGACAGCACAAGCATGGGTGCAGAAGCTGGATACTTACCTGCAGCTTAACCCCATGAGAGAGATGGAGGCCATCAAGTTTTCCACTATGTACTTGGATGGAAAGGCCCATGACTGGCGGTACCATGGTCTCACCACACTCAGACACAACTAGATTGTATCATATACAGAATTCAAACAGAGGCTCATTGATAGATTTGATCTAGGAGATCCTGAGTTACATTTCCGGGAGCTCACCCAAATCAAGAAAACAAGTACAACTGAGGAATACATTGATGAGTTCCAGAGGTTGGTAGTGATGGTGCAAGATATGTCCCCAACCGGGCTCATGATGCTCTTTACAGAAGGATTGATGGAACCCTTGAAGGGTTGGGTTAAGGCCTTCAAGACTACTAGCCTACAGGAAGCCATTTGGAAGACGAGGGATTTGGGTCCAGCTGCTAAACCAAAATTCATACCCAGACCACCTATTAACAATAGTGGAAGAGATCAAAGGCCTCCAATAAACCAGGGAGGACATGACCCTAAGGGTTATGACAAGGGCCGTGGCAGAATAGATGACAACATTAGGAGGGAACTGAGAAGGAAGCAACTCTGCTTCACATGCAAGGAGCCATGGAATCCCTCACACAAGTGCATGGGATGAGGACAAGTACATTACATTAAGGTCACTTCAGATGATGAAGAAGAGGATGGGTATGGTCAGATACAAAACATGGAGGTCGAAACATTAGAGGCAGTAGAAGAGGAGGTTCCAGAACTAGACTCTGCGGCTGGAGAGAAGGCTACGTTGGCATCTATCAATGGGGTACCCAGGTTCAACACCTTCAGGATGAGAGGGGTCTTACAAGGACAAAGAGTGTCGGTTTTGATTGATGGAGGAGCTTCCCAAAATTTCATTGATGCATCATTACTGAAGAGGAGGCACATACCTACAGTAGAGTTTGAAGGATTCAAAGTGGAGGTAGCAGGTGGTAGTACTATGCCCTGTAACAGATACATAATAGGTATGAAACTCACCTTGGGAAGGCATGAGTTAGTTCAGGATGTGTATGTGATGGATCTTCCCGATACCAACATCATCCTAGGGGTGCAGTGGCTCACCACTTTAGGACCCATCACCACAAATTACAAGACCATGGAAATGTCCTTTGTGGAGGAAGGAGGATGAAAGGTTGTGCTCAGAGGCATGACAGGTAACTCTGCCAAAGTGGTCACGGACAAGAATATGGAAGCCATCTTCAGAAGGGAAGAAATTATATACGCAACAAAATGTAAGGTCTCAACAGGGGTGGATGAGAAGGGAAAGGTGCATTACACACTAGAGATCAAAAGAATCCTTGACAAGAACCAGAAAGTCTTTGGGCCGATTCCTCCAGGTGTGCCACCAGACAGGGGGTTTGAGCACATCATTGATCTAGAAGCAGGGGCTAAGCCTGCTATCACCACACCCTATAGGCATCCCAAGAAGTATAAAGATGAGATAGAGAAGGCCATCAAGGAGCTTCTAGACATGGGACACATTAGACCGAGTTCAAGCCCATTTTCTTTGTCAGTAGTCTTGGTGAAGAAGAAGAATGGAACGATGAGAATGTGCATTGACTTCCAGGCTTTGAATAAAAAGACAATCAAAAATAGGTACCCCATACCCAGGATTGATGAGTTGTTGGATGAGCTGCATGGAGCTATATATTTCACAAAAATTGATCTTCGCTCAGGCTACCATCAAATCAAGATGAGGGAGGAGGACATCTCAAAAACAGCCTTTAGGTGTCACTATGACCATTACGAGTTTTTGGTGATGCCCTTTGGGTTAACCAATGCCCCAACCACATTTAAGTCTTGATGAACCATGTGTTCAACAAACAACTAAGAAAACACTTGTTGGTATTCTTTGATGACTTGCTCATTTACAGCAAGACCTGGGAGGAACACCTTCGACATGTGGACCAAATCCTGTCAATCATGGAAGAACAATCACTATACCCCAAGGAATCCAAGTGTGAGTTTGGAATGACAGAAGTTCTTTACTTGGGACACATCATAGGGGAAAAACGGGTACAGGTACACCAGGAGAAAATAACAACCATCATGGAATGGCCTACTCTAAAAACACTCACAAAACTGAGGAGATTCTTGGGCCTATGCACATATTATAGGAAATTTGTCAAAGAGTTTTCTCAACTGTGCGCACCCTTGACTAACCTAACCAAAAAGGGTTCCTTCAAATGGAATGATGAGGCCCAAGTCATGATGGAGAAAATGAAAGAGGTGATGAGCACCTGCCCAGTTCTAGCTCTTCGTGATTTCGGCATACCCTTCACTTTAGAGTGTGATGCCTCGGGGGAAGGTATAGGGTCCATGTTGATGGATAAAATACACCCCCTTGCCTATGAAATCTGGAAACTCAGGGGTCCTGAACTACTTTACAGCATTTACGATAAAGAAATGCTGGCTATCATGCATGCACTAGCCAAATTCAGGCAATATTTGGTAGGTGCAAGGTTTGTGGTCAAATCAGACCATAACAGTCTTAAATATCTATTGGAGCAAAAGGATTTGAATGAAATACAACAAAAATGGGTAAGCAAAATACAAGCCTATGACTTTGACATTGAATTCATCAAAGGGAAGAACAACGCAGTGGCCGATGCATTATCCAGAAGGCCATCCATTTTTTCCATGTTTGGTATGTCAGTCGACTGGAAGGAACACTTGATAGTGGAATATGAAAAGGATCAGTTCACTTGTCAATTGTTGGATGGGCAAATATAGGATGACAACTTCAGGTTCATAAATGACCTCATCTATTACAAAGGCTGGATCTTTTTAGTTCCTGGATCAACTCTCAAAGATAAGATCCTGTATGCATGTCATAACTCACCAGTAGTAGGGAATCAAGGCATCGGTAAGACATACAGGCAGGTGAGAGAGAGTTTTTCATGGAAATGCCTCAAGGAATATGCGATGAAGCATGTCAAAGAATGCACTACATGCCAAGAAAACAAGGATGATCACACGCACCCTGCAGGACTGTTGCAGCCCCTACCTATTCCAGAGCACAAGTGGGAAAGTATATCCATGGATTTCATCACCAAGTTTCCCAGAGCATAGGGCAAAGATTGCATTTTCATGGTGGTAGACAAGTTTATGAAGTTTGAACACTTTTTTCCCATAGCCACAGCCTTCCATGCAACATAGGTGGCCAAATTATTTTTCAGAGAGGTGTTCAGACTACACGTCCTACCCAAAACCATCATCAGTGATAGGGACAATAGATTCATGAGTACATTTTGGCTGGAGTTGTTCATATTAGTGGGTATGACATTGAATCCTAGTACTAGCTATCACCCTTAGACGAATAGTCAGACTGAGATAGTCAACAAATGGGTGGAAGGTTACCTCAGAAACTACGTAGCGCGACAACAGAAAGCATGGGTCAGATGGTTACATTTGTGAGAATATTGCTACAACACCACCCAACATATGTCCATTGGCATGTCACCCTTCAGAGATTTATATAGCTATGATCCTTTATCATTTGTGGAGATTGAATTTGGTGACATCAGGGCTCCGATGGTATAGTATTGGATACAACAGAGCCAAGACATTCTCAGGGAATTGAATTATCATTTACAGAGGGCACAAAACCAACAAAAGGTCCAAGAAGACAAGAACAGAGTTGATCATACCTTTGAGGTTGGCGATTTAGTCTATTTGAGGTTGCAACCATACAGTCAGGCCTCCATTAAAAGAAGCGGAGTGGAGAAACTGCAACCACATTTCTTTGGACCTTACAGAGTCAACAAAAGGATAGGGGTAGTAGCTTATGAGCTGGAGCTTCCACAGGGTAGAAAAATTCACAACGTCTTCCATGTCTCGTGCCTTAAGAAATCCCTCGTTCAACACGTCAGGCCTATTGAGGCATTACCTCCCATGGATGAGGAGGGACAACTTGTTTTGATTCCAGAGGAGGTGTTAGAAGTCAGAGAGAAGAGGATCCAAAACCGAAGCATCAAGGAGTATCTGATTAGGTGGAAGGATTTACCCATTGAGGATGCCACTTGGGAGAAGGAGCACGTGGTTAGAGAAGCAAGTTTGGAATTGCTTGAGAACAAGAAATTTCAAGCAGGGGAGACTATAATGTCCCCCACCTCTTAGAGAGGTGATGAGGAGACTCAGTGGCCTGGGCACCCCCACTAGGTCATAGTCTCACAATGAGGGGGGGAAAGTCAACCAGTTAAAAGTTATATTTTTAAGTTGACTTAAGAAAGGAAAAGGATAATGGAGTAAAAGATAACTCAACAGAAGAATAGAAGATTAAACCTGAGAGTTAACCTAACTCAATAGAGAATTAGAAGGAAAAGTAAAAGTAATAGGTTGGGGTGCACCTATTACTCATTCTGGTTTTGGATTAGCATTTGCTATTGCTCTTGATCATTCAGTTTGGGGGTTTTGCTGTACAAACGCTTGTGAGAAACTCAGTGGTGAAATATCCACTCACCTTGTTCCGCAGCTTGGTCTCAGGGATGAAAGACTCCTCCACACCATTCTAGTCTCAACCCATCTCCATCTAGCACTTAAGAAGGTAGCAGGCCATATTGTTCTTGTGTTTCTAGCAAGGGCACACCATCATCTAGAGGGAGGTTCGATCCAGCTTATCCTGAGGGCCTGGGGCCATTCCAACAGTTGGGTTTTGTTTGCAAGGGAAGGACCATTAGTTTGAGGGATTTTCTGGAGGGTTATCATCATTCTACATTTGTCTATAGATTGGGACATTTTGGAGCCATAGGGGACGTCCTATGATTCAGTAAAACTCGGATCTAGGGAGATCTGCTTGAGATCTGAGTCCGAAACTTCTCTCACGGGATTCTCATAGCCCGATCTATATTCTTGGAGAGTTTCAGATCATTTGGAGGCCTCCTTCATCAGTTCCAAACCAGCTAGGGTTCCAGTCATCTAGTGGGGCACACCATTCAGTGGAGGAATTCAGATCTACGGGGTTTGAGAGTGGATTTGGGAATTTGGACATCTGGGTTGTCCTTACAGTTGGTCAGTCTATTATTTGGCATATTTCTCGAGATGATTGGACACTTTTGGTAGCAGGGAATAATTATTGAGGGCTTCAACATTCTAGCAAGACATGGCACTTGCCAGCTTGGAGGTTGAGCATTAGTACAACTCAGATCTTCTTGATTCAGTCTTCATTGTATATCCAGCCTTTGGAGGCTTATTTTGTATTGTCGGGAGCATTTTGTAGCAACTCATATCTGTTGCTTGTATGGCCATCTGAGGTTTATGCCATATCGACCATCTATTGTATTGATCTTACATTGCTCATAATAAAAAGGTCAGATTGTTGCTTGTGCTTCTACATCTTGAATATATTGTGATCTCCATGTGTTGATCAATCTTGTATGCACTTAATAACTCAATAAATTAGTAGTAGTTAGTGATTCCAAGAAAGAATTTGGCTTGGGATCATTACAATTTTGTTGTTTGTCACTTGGGTGAGCAAAATGCCAACCACTTAAATACATTGTCAAGCCAACAAGGCACCACAGTAAAGTTTTAGTTCGTTAATGGGCCAACAAGAAAATTAAACAAGAAATAAAAAAAAGAACAATAGAAATTAGAACAAGTTGAGATGGTCACCAATGGATAAGCTTGTGTTGTACTATGTTCCCATTTATGTAAAAGGGTTGATGTCAAGCGTTGTCATAGTAATGTGTTTGTATCATTGATATATTGGTTATTGGTTATATGTTTATTGATGTAATTATTTTCAAAGGTTTGATTTCAAGTGGTGTCATAATCATGTGTTGATATTAAAGGGAGTTCTATCATTGATCTCATGTCATAATTGATAGGAAGAACCAAATGGATAAACTCCAAAGTCGTACCCTTATGGTGAAAGCCCTCACGGGAAGACACTCTTGGATAAAGTTCTCAAAGTGGTCCCCTTATGCTGAAATCCCTCCCCAGATGTCGCTTTGTGAAGTAAAAATGGTTAGGTGGTTGAGTATTTGAACAATGTGGTTAGGTAACCCAAGTTTTATTGAGGAATAATGTAATGAATATCAATGAATTTGTAGGAGAAACTATTCCATGTGGATAGTATATGTCATCATGTTTCCAATGATATGTGGAACATCTCGTAAAATCCTCATGGTTAGAGATTTATGGCCATGTGAAGTTGGAGAACCCTCATGAGTTATCTAGAAGCTCCTAGAAGGTCAAAGAAGTCAAATTATTCTAGAAGCTCCTAGAAGAAGTTGATGAATCAAAGTAGGTAGTCATGTGTTAAGTGGTTGAAATAAGAAAATAATTAAAAATAAATTAGTTGCAACTTGAAGTGGAGATTTTACTATGCGTGGATAAAGTAGTTGTAAGTGGACAAAGTGGCTAGAAGTGGGTTAGCCCCAAAAGAAAGAAGTTGGGTAAGTTGGTTAGAATATAACCCCTAGAGGAAGCTACCTGGAGAAGTATAAATAAGATAGAAAGGGTCTCTTATGTGCATTATATTTGAGCATATTGAATATCCATTTGTGAAAGGTTATTTGGGTAGGTATTATTGATAGAGTAGATTCACGAAAAAAAAATTGTAGCACAAAATGTGCACCAGAAAAAGTGTGGCACAAAAAGTGCGATAGAAAAATCACGGAAAAAAGGCATGGCAGAAAAATCACAGTGGAAGAACCGCGACAGTAGAACCACGACAATAGAACCATAGAAGTACAACCATGACAACAAAACAACAACATCAAATGTGGCAGCGATAAAAAGTTGGTAGTTCGGTAACCACATCATATTTTCATATTGGAATTGTTCCAATTGTTACATCGTATGGTATAGGTCTTGATGATTGTTAAGTTCCTGAATAGATCTGAAAATATAATCACCACAAATACTGAATACACGATAGATCCACATAGAAAGATAGAATAAACCACACTTTATTATTACCAAACCGTTAAGGTAGGGAAACACCATACAATGGGTCCTATTATGGAAGGGATCTTGTCATGTTCACTTGCCTCTTCGAGGGGGCATCCTCCTATTCAGGTACAACTCACAATACAATAATACACTTCATATCCCATTACATTGTTTGAACCCCTTTATATAGTTCTATTATCACCTAAGAACGTTCTAGAGGAGGAATCTTCTAGAAGTAGTACCTTCTAAGAAGTCCTCTTACAGTTATTATATCTAACTACCCATTTATTATATCTAACTATCATAGTGGGCCTTATTTAATAATATAGTGGACCTATTCCACCTTATATTGAATGGGCTCCACTATTATCATTATGGTCCCTCTTCCCCCTCCCCACTACCTCTCTAGCTACCCAACATTCCATCCCCCTTATGAAAGCGTTGTCCTCAATGCTTGATGTACAACTATATGCCAGGGTCCCATGGATAAGTGTGGACCATAGTGTTGAAGTAGACTAGAGACCCAGGTTCCCATGGATAATTGTGGACCATATTGCTAAAGTAGAATAGAGAACTAGGGTCCCATTGAGAAATGGAAGTCACTATGCTGAAGTAGTCCAACCGCCATTGTAAACTAGGGTCCTATGTCCAATTTCTCATTTGATATCCAAACGGAAGATATCAACACTTAATAACCAATTGAAAATGATGCTCCCAATACTGACACCTATCATGTGGATCCAAATAAGAATATCCATCCACATAGTTGTTATAACCCTAAATTGCACCTGACATGCATACCTGGCATCAGGCCATCTAACTTTCTATCTTTACCAAGCCATTATTGAACATCTCTTCTAAAAACCATCATTTTGAAGGTGTACGCACCATGCACCATTATTGCCCATGTACACACGCTTGTTGAGCCGCTACAGCCCGCGTACACTCACAAAATATAGTGAAATGTGGAAATTTTCATAGGATACTAGTTTCTGGGATGTTACTTAACTATTTGACTACCCATAGCTAGTCACCCCAACTGTTACTGTCTTTTTTGGCCTATAAAAGAAGGGCTTGGGGTCCCATTGCAAGGGGAAGCACGAGAGCAAAGAAACTCTACCCATTTTATCAATCCCACTTTGCCCCAATTGTAAAGCCCTTACCATTTCCCTAAGAGAGAAATGAAGAGGAGAAGAATACATGGAAGTAGTTGGTGCATGGTGAAGAGGATCCCAAGACAAAGTTCAAGGATCAGTGTCGGTCTCATGTTGTAAGCGACTTTTTTGATATTAATATAAAGAAGTACTTTTTTTGTCCCGCCAAATGACATATTGAACTTATATGATTTGTTTACATTTCTTGTTTATGATGTCTAACCCACTAATCCATATGTAGAATGCATGCTTGTAGTTTCTTGTTTGTCTTTTGATGAATGCAAGTCAGGCTTGGGAGGATATTTACAGTTAGGAAACAACCAAGCGCAAAGGGATCAACACCGGACATGGATTTTAAGATAGGCCTACCAGATCCCTTTTTCTTGTCTTTTATGTATGATTGTGGGGTAATGTTGGGATAGTGATAAAAATTAGGATAATTTAGATGGTTATCTCTGCCTACACTTTAGGCCCTTTGTGTAGTCCATAGAGGGGTTTTCCCACTATAGATGAATTGGCGACCGTACAGGGGATGTCTCTAGGGTCTTTGGGGATATTTCTTTTTTGGGTGCTTTGAATCAGTTTATTCAATTTTTTTTGAGTTTTTGTAAGCTTATGTGTCTTTGAGGGATGTTGGTCTTCCATATTTGCACTCCCTGCCTGTAGCGGGCCTACACACATGCATACACACCCTTCCTTTGGACAACCCGTGTACATACGCTGGCTGCTGAAGTGACAGTAGCGTGCATGTGTTGAGAAGATATTTTGCAAAGAAGAGGTAGTCATCCTCTTCCCTATCAGAAGTCATACTTCTCAGGGGTCTTCTTGATCGAGCCCTGGTCTCTGTTTTATAAGTCTATAGCCTAGGTATGACCTTACCATAGCTTTCTTTTCATCAAAATATTTCTTGTGTTTTCTTTAATAGGGTTTTTAGACAAGTTGGTGAGTCTGCTTGGATCTGCCTATTTGGTATTGTCTGTGACTCCCTGGGATCTGCGATTGGGCCATAATTTATTTCTTGGCCCTGTCTTGTTGTCATTTTTCTCTTTTTTGCTTTGAAATAAAAGAAAAGAATTCATTTTCAAATTTCTTGTTTTGAAGCAAGTAACAATAAAAAAAATCTTTCATTACTTTGTTTGGTAAAGTAGTTTAGGTTAGTTTCTTTGTTTACCAAGGAAAAATAAAGTTTTCTTAAGTTCTTTACTTGAATTCTTAGGAAATTAAGTAGCTCGTAGTTGAGTGAAATATTGTTTTGAGTTTTTCTTTTCAAAGATCTGAGAAAAGTAGTTATGAAAATTTTGGTTAAAGATTTTTCATTAACAAATATTTATTTGTGATGAAAGAAGTACTTTTGTTTCCAGTATCATATTATGCTCTTCTTTTTTATCTTTTAAAGAAAATCACTAGTTTCACTTTCGTTCCTCTTGACTTAAGACATCCACTAAAATTAACACCCAATTAAAAGTTATTAGAATTTGTGTTTGAAGGGTTCATCAATTTAGTCTAAGCTAGAGCCTTGATTTAGGATTGGAGAGGAAACTCTTCAAGCCTACAAAAACAAACATAGGAGTATGAGCTAGGAAGTGCTTGAAAGTCCAGTAACTGTGAAATTTATTTGGGACCCCCCTCTAACATAGGGGATAAACATGAGGTCGCATGTGGAAAGGTAGAGGAGATAACCCCTCCAAAGTCAGACCAAGCATAGTGGGGAAAACATATAGAGGGATTATCTTGGGATTTTGTTGATCGTATTTTGCATGAAGCTTTGTGGGTCTTGAATCTATTCGAGGTCCTTAGTCGTCTTCCATAATAATTTCTTTCGATACCCTTGATAGGTTTCAGGCTTGATACCCTGCTCATTGCGGTCCACCCGACTGTCGATTGTACCTGCCTGGTGACTATTCACACGTTGGCAACCTAGTTTCCTTTATCTTAGTGACTTACATAGGTGACTGCAAGGGTATACCACGGTACCTAGGGCATATATCGGGCCACACTTTGCAGAGTATACCAAGAGGGTGCTTCTGTATTCGAGTTTCACTTGCACCGGTAAGTTTCTCTAGTGTTGGTTGTTATAATTGTTCTTCCAACTAGCTAGTGATCTGCTTGTCTTACCTCATAGGAAATTTTTCTAGTGTGTGCTAGTTTAAAAAAAAAATGATTATAAAAAGTCCTATTGTATCATTGATCTTCTCTCACAGTGGAGGATCAGTAGCTCCGTCGGTTTTGAAGGATTTTGGGCCTGCCACCAATTGATCTTGAGCCACCCCCACCATCGCTAAGGAAAAAATTAGACCAGCAAGGGTCTTTTGAGGCGTCCAGGTTACAGGAAATTGTCCCCGACTCATCTCTGAGAGGAGAACATTCAATTCCAGAGGAACCAATCATTTCTAACCTTGGAGCACAAGCTCTTGGTATGTATAACCCTCCAATCACTGATATATCAGCACCCATGATTGTACAGGTTCAACCTTATGAGCATCAGGTAGTGTCACAAGCAACGATGGAAACAAATTCTTCTACTTCTTTAGGGAATACTCAGATTTCCTCTACGACTATCACTACAGGGGGTGTTTCACCTCCTAACCAACTATTGTCAGTCTAGACCACTATGGTCTCAATTTCCTCTACCTCGGGTAATGGTTTGATTCTGTCTATGGCGGCGATCACTGCTTCGTTCACCCAGAGTATGACAGGCCCTCTGTTCTCATACGGGATGCCTAGCTTCGGTATGAGCATTTTCCTTTCCCACTCCACTCTACAAACGTTAAGTCTCAAGGTAGGGAGATTCAATGATCCTCTGCAAGGATCCATGGAGGGCACTTTAGCTCCCTATAATGCTTTCCCTTATGGAGGGGGTCATATACCTCCTTCGTCTCCTTCGCTCGACGGTTCCCACTAACACTCCGCCAGGCAGAACGTAAACTATAGTTCATTTGGAGAAGGTATTCAAGGAATTCCTACTTATATCATGTTGGTAGGTTTAACATCGTTCTCTTTGTTCGACACATTTGGTAACAACACTTTCCCTTCATCTTCCATCTCGAATGGGGGAAACCCCGGTTATGGAAAACAACATCTTGTACAGGATACTATTCCTGCACAGGGGGAAAACTTAGGAATTCCTTCCTCACAAGGACCTTGGAATCTATGGCAGGGATTAGTTCCCTCATTAGGGATGCCAACTGAGGGAAGCCCCTTCCATAGCTAATGTAACCCCTGGAAAGGCTCAACACCTATGCCCATCGGATCGGCAGGGGGCAACCCTTCCCAAAGTCCTTGGAAGCGACACAAGCCCAACCCTTTACATCCTATTATAAGAGTCAGTTGATGATGTCTCAATAAGCATAGAATCAATACGTTGGTCACGTCCATGGTTATTACCAGAACCTTAGCCAACAACCTAAAGTTTCCTAGCAACCTGGTGCCATCCAAACTCCAGGCTCCTTTTTCCCTAGTTACAATAAACAACCCAAATTACCGTTTCTGGAAACTCTTCACTTGCCAGACTTGACAAGGTTATTAAACGACCTCATCTGTCATGATCCGAGTTGGCCCCCTATGCTGACCAAGTTTCCTTTGGACATCCCAAAGTTCAAGGCCAAGCCTAACGAAGATCCAGGCGATCATGTGACTACCTTCCATTTATGGTGCTCATCCAATTCTCTGAGAGATGACTCCATCTAGTTGCACTTGTTTCTATGCAATCTCATCGGGAGTGCGGAAAAATGGTACATCGAGCTCGACCGCTCAAGATACTCTTCCTTCAGTGAATTATCAATTGATTTCTTAAACCATTTCCAATTACCTATGAGATACGATGTCATCACCAAATTGTTGGCCAACTTTGAGTAGACAAAAGTGGACCATATCTCACATCACATACGAGAATGGAGATTCCTGAAGAGTTTGATAAAAGTGCCAGTCCCACTAGCATTCCTGCTAGAGTGGTTCCTTAAGTCTTTGGTACCTCAGTTATCTAAAGACATCGCAACCTCAGGGGTCTCTTCATAGGAAGAAGCGATAATGAGAGACCAATAGCTAGAATTGATTTACTCTCAGTATGGTTTACTTTACGAAGTTTTACCAGATGCACCATGGTCGATACTTGACAAGACCAGACAAAGATCTGGACCACATGCTAATGGCATTGTAGGTTCATCACAAACGAAGTCCGTTGATCAACTGTCGAATCAATTGCAGCAATTGGCAGTACAACAGAGAACGACAGGCTAGACCACTGGTTTAGCTTCTCCCCCTACTCAAACATAAGATGTATAGAATGTGCAATCGACAAACCCAAAGGCCACCCAACAGCCTGATGGAAAGAAGAAAAAACAAAAGAATGGTAAAGGGGATAAGAAACCTACCAATAATGTTGGCGAGGGTAACACTGAAAATAAAAAATCAAAGTATCCTTGTAATATTTGCAAAGAAGACCATACGACTCACCAATGCCCTCGGCTTGCAGAGGCCTAGAATTTATTGGCATAGTAGTTTCCTTCCATGTTAACGAATCCATTTCCACACGGGAAACTTTTAGCTCAAGCATCTTCAAGCACATAAGGGGTTGGTCAGGGACCCCCTCCATATTCGAGTAATCCTTTGTCCGCGAATGTCTACATGATGAAAGGTAACATTGACATAACGGCTAGGACATGTGACTAGGGAATTCCAAACACCACTGAGAAGGGTAAAGAAGCCAAAAACCCATCTCTTCCTCTCCAAATTGAGAAGACGTTGGGTGAAACAATGACACACATCCCCAAAGGTGTGTTCAAGAAATATTCTCACAACCCAAATGCAAGGTCCACCTAGAACTACTCTGTGGTGGAGGATTTGTCACAAACGCCTTGTGCTATGTCAGCTTTGGAAGTCCTCCAAAGCTTTGCATCATATTCATCAGGTTATGCACACTCTGTAGCAGCACAAGCTATACACCAAATTGGAAAAATGCTACTTCAACATGGATAGGGTCCATTACCTAGGATACATCATTGATCAGCATGGCATACATGTGGATCCATCCAAGATCCAATTCATCCTTGACTGGTGAGCCCAACGACACTCACTGACCTTCATAGCTTCTTGAGCCTTGCCAATTTCTACCATAGGTTCATGTTGGTATTCCCCCATATTGCATGGGTCCTTAGCCAAGTAACCAGGGGTGGTGGTAAGGATAAATTTCTGTGGGTACGATCCCAACAGAAAGTGTTCAATGATTTTAAGAAGCATTGTGCTAATCCCCAATACTTTCACTACTAGACCTGCAATAGCCCTTTGAGATCGAGACAAATGCTTCAGTCTATGTTGTGGGTGAAATTCTCACTCAGGACAACCACCCCATGGCCTATCATAGTGAGACACTATCAGATGTTGTCCATAAGTACCCTACTTACGACAACGAAATGTACTCCATTTTGAAATATTGCCTCCAGTGGAGACATTACATTCTTGGGAAGGAGATAATCATCAACACTTATCATAGGACACTGCAGTTCATGTAGACACAAGGAAAATTGCAGAATGACCACCATCAGAAGTGTTCCGCATACTTGTAATGATTCCACCTCAACATCAACTGTAAAACAAGAAGCACCAACCACATCGTTGATTGCATCAATAGACCTCCAGTCACGACACTCACCATAGTGTTATACTCTTGTGTGCATGAGACCTCTGGATGGCCCCAAATCTATGAGACAGACCTGGACTTTGTCACCACCTACCGAATGTTGGGTGAAAATGTAGTAATATCTAATTTTCATCTTCGGGATAGGTTGTTGTGTTATTTGTGCCATACTTGTGTTCCATCAAGCGAGCAAGAAAAGATGATATGGGAATCCCATGGTAGTCAGGTGGAAGGACACTTCGACATCGAAAATACAATGGCATTGTTGTAGAAACATTTCTACTGGCCGAAACTTCGACAGGAGGTCAACAAGTATATCATGTCATGTACTGCCTACACTATTGTAGAATTTACCACTACGAAACATGGCATGTATGCCCCTCTACCTACTCCTAACAGGCCATGTGAATCCATCTCAATGGACTACATGTTGGGTCTCCCATCCACCAAGCAGGGAAATGACTGTTTTTTTGTGGTTGTTGATCAATTTTCTATGCTGGCGATTTTGGCCACTTACAAGAAGAGCATCACAACAAATGTCGCTTCCAAGCTCTTCTTTGAACGAATCTAGGTAAATTTTTGAATACCAAAAAACATTGTCTCAAATCGGGACAATCGATTTCTCATCACATTTTGGTCGAGCCTTTGGTCACTGCTGGACACCAAGCTCACCAAATCCATGGCCTTCCATCCCTAGACAAATGGCCAAACTGAGGTTGTAAATCAAATGATCGTGCATATCCTACACATGTATAATTCCAAGAACCCTCTCACATGGGATGGGATTCTTCCCTATGTTCATCATAGCTTCAGCCAAGCCCTGCATAGCTCAACTGGCCACAACCCCTTACAGGTGGAGTTGGGATTCCAACCATTGGGTCCCATAGATGTTTCACTACCTATTGTGGTCACCTTGACCAAATAATATCCTACTCCAGTTGAAGTTGAAAAAGCCACCCAGTTCATTGAGTAGATCCATCACATCTGCCAACAGGTTCAGGATATCCTACAAAATCTCAATGACAAGTACAAGCAAGGCCATCATCAACATCGGATGCCAAATAAGTTTCTGGTACGAGACAAAGTTTGGTTTCACTTTTAAAAAGAACGCCTTACATGACCCCATCAGAATCTTCTCCCAATATGTTATTGGTCATACATCATCACCAAGTTTGTGGTTGATAATTCTTTTGAGCTCAACATTTCTCCTTTCCTTAGCCTGCACCTAGTGTTCAACGTGGATCTCCTTCGACCTTATTTCCCACGATTATTGGACACCTCAGAGATAACAGAACAATTGAAACCAACAGATCTCAACCCCGACTGCATACAACAGGAATCGGTGATTATATTGTGGAAAAATGGGCAAGGTAACTCACCAACAAAGGATCCATCTTTATCACATTGTCAAAGTGGGGAAACTCCTGCACCAAGGCAAGTGGCTCAATTGGGGCCGAATTCAGGAACACTTTCCTCATCTGATTGGGGAACTCAATGAAATGGAGACCATTTCCTCCTAAGGGGGGAGGATTGATGCATGTGGATTTCAATAGCCTCCCACCTATTCCAACTGGCTCATTTTGGCATTTTTCTAGTTTGGCAGTTATTTCCTAGTTTTCGGGTCTCTGACTTCTGGGGCCGTTTTGAGGCCCCAAACAATGTTTTTAGGGCTCTCCACAGTTAGACAATATACTAATCTAGGGACAGATGGAAACATGTGTATTCCTTGGATAGACCTTTCCAACGATTTATCGTGCGCCTAAAATGGAGATCGTATGCAAAAGTTACAACCCCAAGAAGTTGATGTACTAACTTACCCAAACGAGGCCCACATGAATTTTGGCGCTTCATCTCCTAGGGTTAGATTTTTGGATGTCTATGGTTTTTGACATTAATTTTTATTGTAAAAATGCTTTTGGATCCTATTTGTAATCATATTCTTGTGAATGAGCACAATCGTCACATCTCTTCTCAGAGATAAGCCACCACTATTTCAGCAAGCTTGTTTTCCGCTGCATTTTATAGTTTCAACTTATTTCCTTATTGAATATAAACCATTTCTATTGTATATATGTTATCCTGTGTTAAGAATATTTTGATAATAATTTGTATTCATTTTGTTCTACTCATAAAATCTAGATCACACTTGGCAATGGTGACACTTCTTGACTGCTTCAATGCAATCTTTAAAAATTGATGGAAAAAAATAACCAACTTGCAATATCTTTTGGGCTTTCACAAGCTACAATAAATAACCACCACATGCCCCATTTTTATAGTCATTGAGAACAAATTCAACCTCCTATTGAGTCATGAAACAAACTAAAATATTATCCACCCCTCGATGATACAAAGTGTTGCCGATAATAAGGTAACACTTATCCTGACGTCATATACGTTGTCGATCATCTCTCCACAGATGCTCAGGGAGCTTCAAGGTTTGAATATAGATCAAAATGTCTCCATACCAAGGGTCTGAAGATGAAATAAGGAAAAAAAATTCATCCATGAATGAATTGTCATGAAAAATATCCTCATCTATTCTAGGGAAGTCCGACATTAGCTCATCAAAATACAACGACTTCTTAGATTTCACAGAAGCGAAATCGAGACCAAATTATTGCAAAATAGAAATCCACTTATTGTATTTCCCCCCTATGATATGCTTGGTAAGGACATATTGAAATGGATTGATATCTGCAACCACGATTGTTTTTCAGAGTAAGATATAATTATGTAATCTCTTAACCGCATGTACAACAAACAAGGCTAGCTTCTCTATGTGAGAGTATTTAAGTTTAGGACCAACTGGGTTTTGACTGAGATAGTAGAAACTGTGCTCATAGAGTTCATCATTATCCTAAACCAGTACCATAACAACTGTCCCTTTGGATGCAGCGATATAAAGAAAAAATTATCTATTATAGTCTGGCAACTTCAACATAGGCATCGATACCAAAGATTTCTTAAGAGCATCGAAGCATTATTTCTTCAAAATATGCATGAAACATTTAGTTATATTGGCATAGTTCACTTTGAAATGATGCAGGAAGCTAGCCTTCCCTTATAAATCCTGAAGTTGTCAAATGTTGCGTGGGGGAGGAAATCAATTTTTTTCCTCAACCTTCATAGGATCCACCATGATCCCATGCTCATATACTATGAATCCTAAAAGATGACCATACCTAACGCATAAAATGCACTTATTAGGGTTCAACCGAATGTGATAATAATGACATCTCTCAAATACTAGTCGAGGGTGAGTCTAGTTATCTACCCTCTTTCAAGAGTGAGCAATGAGATCATCTAGGTAAGCTTCAATGATATGCTTAAGATTGTGAAACGCAAAGGTCATGGCATGTTGGAAGGTCGCTCTGAATTTTTAAGACCAAAAGGAATTTTATTGTTTGAAAAGGTACCCCAAGGATAAATAAATGTCATCTTTCGTTGATCCTTGGGTTTGATATGAGTTTGATTATAACCTAAAAATATGTCCATAAAGGAAAAGACTTTGCTTCCCACACACTCATCAAGAATATAGTAAATAAAAGGAGTGGGGAAGTTATCTTTAGGACATGCCTTCTTCAGGTCCTTAAAATCCATACCTACACGGATGGTTCCTTCATTTTTATCTACAGGAATGGGGTTGGACACCCATTTGGTTAAGGAAACCAGGTAGATGAAATAATCATTGAGTATTTTCTCTACTTATGTCTTAATAGTGGGGTCCTTCCTAGGATTTACAGCTCTAAGACGTTGCCGAAGAAGTTTAGCATTCAAATAATTTTTAATTTCATGCTCGACAATTTTGGGGTCGATCCATGGAATCTCTTTGTATGACCAAGAAAATACATATTAGAATTATTTGAAGAGATCGATGTAGATATGAATTTCCTCAGGTGAACAACCTACATCGACATATATGTTCTCAATTTTACCAAGTGTATGAGAGACGTCGATCGCGATGGTAGGAGAAATATTTTCCATGTTTCCTTCGGCATATATACCATGCATACCTAATGGAACCACAATGTGACCAACCATCTCACTGAGGGTAGATATAAAGTCATCATGTTCAATCCTAACAAGCTCTAGGAGAAAATAGGATCGATGATGCATATCATCCCAAGGCTTATTAGGACTAGACATGGCCTCTAAGATGGCTTCATCTGAAGTTAAAGTATCGTTAAGGAAATCATGTGAACGATATTATTAAGCAACCCATATGGGCTCTAAAACTGGATCTTCCTTGTTCATCTACGAGGAGGAAGGATTCGGGTCACGAGTAGCTTCTAGAATAGTTCGATACAAAACTTATGCTACTAACAATGGTATTTCCATACCAATTTGCAACTGACCTTCATATGACATAATCGGGGAAGGTAGGGTCCAAGGGTCATTGAAATATGAAGTAGGGAAAGGAGCATACCTCATTTACAATGAATATTCACTGAAAATGAAATTAATATGTTGAATTGGTGACATGAAATCAAAAGTACCTATCAAGGAGGAATACATCCCGATACCAACATTCTCAGATTCCTTCAGAGAATTATCAATAATTGACACTGAAGGTCCCACTGATGCATTAGGAACAAGATGCAAAAAGGACAATTGTTTGATCATCACTATCTTCCCTTCATGAGGAAATCATAAAGTGCATAAAACTTATGGCACAACGATTTTCATGGCATAATTCCAACTATGCCTTAGTAGTAGATTGTAGTCAAGAGATACATCAACCACCTCGACCTAGACCTCCAAAGTATTTGCACCTAATTGGACCAAGAAAGAGGGAAGGATCTCATGGGATCTAAAATAATTCCCATCAAATGCAATCACATGATCATGGATTGCGACAGGGACAAAGAGCACCTTCATAAATTATAGCATGTTCGATGGTAATTTTCATGTACTCCACATGGATTTGAAATGCCATCAGGTAAGGTAAGAGAGGCTTAAATTCTATGAAATCAAACTTGATAAATTTTGAGCCACATGGGTCTAGAGATCCTAATGTAGATAACAAGACATTTCTCTGTGGAGGACACGTTTGGAGCATCTCCAAAGCCAACATCACGCATGCGGTTTGACCCAAATCCTTGAAATTTCGAGTAGTTTTTTCTGGCTCTAGAATTATTATTGCAGGTAGAGCACTTTTGGTACACCTTCTGGAATACGAGGCATAGGTTTCAGCTTATCAATATCCAAGGGTGTTCTCGGGGGAGGAGGATTCTTTGCACCTAAACAATTCTATGAAGAACTGTAATAGCAAGATTGATTGGCTACATAAATATGAGACTTAACCATATTGACACATAGATGACCAAATTCATGTGTTTAAGGGTTTTGAATCCCAAGCTCAAGCCACGTCAGCATCCGTACGGACTGTACGGACTACACAGTCAGCATCCATTTTTTTCCCTGTTTGACGATTCAGACAGATCGCGATATCTCTTGCTCCCGACGTCCGTTTGAGACGAAATGAATTGCATTGGATTCGTGATGACGAGGGCTACACTCTTGTTTGTTTTGAGGAAAATCTAAGAATTTCAATTTTTGAGCTAAAATTTGACCCCTGGTCCAGATTTTGAGCAAGTGACATCATCATGTCAAATCACTTCCACTCAGGAATTCGACAATTTATTCACATGAACACTTTGTCAAAAATTTCGAACTATCAACTACCGATGAATTCCTCTCATAGCGTCAGGACTTCGGTGATTTCTTCACCGTGCAACCTGCAATGGATTTCCTCGAACTCTGAAGTGTCAAACCACAAGAGAAATCCAACGACTCTCCTCCTCTGAATGATCTATGGCTAAGAATAACTCGAGGACTTCAGAGTATTTAGTTGTGGAAGACCCCACAACCCAAAACTATCAAAATGTCGAACATTTCTTAATCCACAAACACATGTCCCTGGAAAATGGGAGGTCTGGATTAGTTCCGAACTTCGAGACCTCGACAGGTTTCCCTTCTTATATATTTAAAATAGCTAGAGGGGCGAAGTTCTAAGGAATTCGGTGCCTAAACTCCGTGCATATTTTCCCAATATGATGGTTGTGGGGGATCTTTCTCCCTCTAAACATATCCAATGACCGAATTTAACTCTATGGCCCAATACGATGCCTGTTGTGTTTTATCAAACCGCTATACCTCCTAAGCTTATGAACACATCCAAGGTGCTCCCCAACGCTCTCCTGACACTTTGTACATCAATTCTTGTGGAATGTTAACTCCATATTCCACATTAGTGGCCCATCCAAGCTTAGTGTGTAAACCATGGGATCTGATATCGGATTATAACATCCCCCGGTCACCCTTGTCGGGGACGCACCACTAAATCAAAACCAAAATGTTCCTAAAACTGGTTGTAACACACCCATCCACCCATGCTGGTCATGCCACATGAAACTATCATGCTTTGATATACATAAATATACATATATATATATATATATATATATATATAATGCAATTTTAAACAGACATAAGCATTATGTTCATACACATATTCATGCAGAAGCGACAGTAATACATACATGCAATAAACACATGCAATTCTGATAACATTCTAACACGTACACGATACACAACATACTAACATAGCATGTGAAATTAACATAGATTTGGTACTTATATTTTTATGAGAATACCACCGAATGCATGCATACCTTCCATGAACCTCCCAACCTTAGACCACCGACTTCATGTAGACCTTCCATGAACCTCTCAAACTTAGACCAGGCTGATCCAAGATATCAATAGTGGGTCACCCTTGAGCTGGGACTAAAATCCACCCAGGGCAAGGAAATCCTAGGCTAGGTGCAGGCCAAGGGAAGTTGCACAACACAACATGAAGGGATTCTCTCCAAGGAGCCTACTTATGCCCACTTCTCATAGACTCTCATTCCCCACATCCCTATCCCACCCTGATAATATGCACATTCACTATTCCATATTCCATTGGCTACTCCACTTCCCTTCTAGGGATTCAACAACAGGCTAGATCAAGAATTATTAGAGCTCTGTAGCTGCTCCTAGACTCTCTCTAGGAGAAATCACTTTCCCAACAAACTCTCTCACCTGGACAAAATTTCTCACAGGCCTGACAAGATGACTCTTCAATGAAGAACACATGACCCACAGTAAGAGGAGGGGGTGAATTAGTGTGTGGATTATTTTAACAATTTCTTTTCACAAGTTACCAGTTAAAATATAATTGAATAGATTAAGAACAATCACATCATAATTACAATGAACAAAAAGACACCAGATGTTTGTATAATATTTTGTATAATAAATATGAACATAGTAATATGAATATATGTGAAAGAGGATTTTCTTTTAGCACCAACTAAATGTTTTAGCACCAACTGAAATAAGGAGCACCAACCCCTCGGAGATCACCAACTCTCAACCAAGACCCAGCTTAGCACAAGACCCAGCTTATTGCACGACCCAACTTGCTGATAGAACCCAGTCTATCCAAATAGAGTTTATTCAACTTCAGTAGAAGTGAACCATTATAGAATCAACTCAATCTTATGGTCAGAGGTATATCATAAGACACTCATCACCACATTTCATCTTCTCTGTAATTCACATATTATTTCCTCTAATATATTCTTGGAATCTGCTTCGGCTTTTGATCTTTTGTTTTGAACTATAGAGACACTTTCTTCTCACCATTTTCCCTCATTTATATAATCTTCAAATTGGTGTGAAATTTAAAACATCGTGTCCCTTTATTTGAACCATTGTACCTTTTCATTTAAAATGATAATCTAAACTTTAATTAATATCATTTTTCCTTTTTATTCTTTATTCATATTTTAATGATTTATTCTCTTTTAATCATGACTGTGTATCGATTCATTTTTGTCATAAATTAATCATAGTCATGGATCAATTTATTACTTTATACTCGATCCTTAATATTTTTTATATTTATGGAGACCAAATTCCGTGAAGGCACTTCCTTCAAACCATCACATATGACCGTGCGTTACAAAACCACGGGCTTTAGCAACTATAGCGACATATTACAATATCCCTCTAAAACTCTTATAGCATATGACCAACGGTGTTGACCTCATGTTAGGCGAGACACACCCTTGAGATTTTATTGATTTTAATGGTTACGAGTTGATCTTCTAGTGATATGGACGACTGACGGGATTTCGACACTTTGACCTTCGGGTCTTCATGACTTACAACATTACAAAACTCACAATTACGATATCAGCAAATCAACCAGACGGCTTACGTTTATATTTGCGGAGACAGATCAACAGTTAGCTTTAACCTTACACTCATCCTTTCACTTCTAAATCTGATGGATATGACTTAATCATTCATCGAGATGGAAGACTGTCTCAATTTCAGAACGATCAATGGCTGTGTTCTTTTCAGAACGATCAATGGTTGTGATCTTTTCGGAATGATCAATGGTTATGATCTTTTTGTATGATCTGACAGTCGAGATATATTCTATGATGTATCTCTTGTATCTTATCCTATCCTTCCACTCAAACACGATCAGGCAGTTCATATCTTTTTTCGAATTTGGAGTGTTTATTGACTCCTAGGCTTATCCTCCTTGCAGCTCCACTGCATCTAACGGTTGTTGGTCCTTCGCGCTCTGATCCAATGGCTACGATCCTTCAACAATCCTTAAGCCCACGGTATTCCATATGACCATCGTCTGTTATATGATACAATGAACACTGTTAACCTCTTGATCGGACAGTTGTTGAGGCTTCTTACTCTGATCGGCCGACTACTGAGGCTTCTCAATATTTCCTTCAATCCGATGATGGTACTACAAAACGCTCTTCATTCGCTTCTCCTTTTCGCTGCTCCTTCTGCAAAGAGATCTTCATTCGCTAAATATATTGAGATTTAATACAGTTTGTGCATTCTTTTATTCATTGTTAGTCAGTTGCTAATTCTTTTGAGATTTGATCATAAGAACAATGTTGATCCTATCGTGATCAACAATAATCACAAATTGCTTCATCATGTTCGTTTATTCAGATCTCTGCACACTGTTTGACATCTCTTGCTAACTGATATACTTGTTGACATCAATGACAATCTTATTTGTGATAATTCATCATTAACAACAGATCATCATATTGATTCTTGACATCAATGACAATATTTCCAACAATCTCCCCTTTTGTCATTGAGGTCAACACCCTAACTTCATATACAAAAACTCCCCCTATGATGATGCTTTACTTTTATGAAGTTTTCCTTTTATGAATTTTTTCTCCCCCTTTGACATCAATGGCAAAAGGTTTTTTCTCCTATGATCTATTTGTATAAGTACTTTTCTGACCACTGGTCACTCCTTCTGCAATCAATCTTTTTCTATTATAACAAAATGACTCCTATCATTGATTGCTATCTCCCATTGTATAGTTTCCAACTAATGCATTATTTTCTTGAGATATTTAGATAGGAGGAAGGATTACTCACATTTTTTACCTTAGATATTCAATACATCTTTGTTTTAAGGGTTTTTGCAAAAATATCTGCCACCTTTGGTAAGCTCTATATGTTACTCACCAGACTGATCTTGGTTAACTCTTCCTATATACATGTTCTCCCAATCATAGTTGAATGACGCCCCCTGTCAATATGCTTTTTCTCTTTCTAACTATTCTCCACCTTTGTTTCTAAAAGGGTAGATCTTCTTGACATGGTTTCTTCCTCTATTGATTTACTAACTTCTTATCTTAGTTGATTGGGATTTTTGTGTTTCAAATGAGTAGTCTTATTGATACACATTTTTGTAGTGATCGAGTCTTTTCAGTACTTAATCTAATTACTTTCTTATTTGCTAACCAAAAATTCCCTTGAGCTTTTACTGAGTGTTCTCCTCCTTTGTGTCTGAAAGGGTATCTCTTCCTGACAGGGTTTCTCCTCTTGATATCTCTACAGGATGTCATGTACCTCATTTTGTATATCATAATGTTTCTTCTGTGGATGTCATTGTTTTACTGGAACACTGCACAATTGTAGATCATATTATTCAAACAAATTTTGGATCTTCCCATTGATTCTCATCAATATCTAACTAGGATATCAATTTGTTTTTATATCATCAACCTTGACATTTGTACTTTACTCTAAAGTTTGTCTGAGACAATTTTATACTATGCTTGTCACATGACTTCCATTCTTTTTGCAACAATCAACTTTACTCTTGTTCACTTGTTCAATATTTGGTATCCACATCTGTGAGTGTCCTGGTTTCTTGAGCTTTGTTTTCTGATTATTTGTTATTGCAGTTTCTTTTTTCTTTCATGTTTCATTTTTTCTTGGGTTTTTCCTTCTTCTTATTTTGATTATTTTTATTTTCTTCATCTTCAGCGTCCTCTTTGGGATAGGGACACTTGGATGCAAAATGACCAGCTTTGCCATAGTTAAAACATTTGAAAAGAAGCTTTCCTTTGTACTTCCCTGATCCTTTCTGAAGTTTTCTAATGAAGTTGGCTTCTTCTTGTTGTTCTAGAACTGAAGATTCATCTTCAACGTCATTATTATGTGCACCAGAATATTCTTTATCCTTGTTTTGAGAATATTCCTTAATAGAAGTTTTATCCTCCAAACTCCTATTATTAACTTCATTAATTTCAGGAGCAATATTTTCCTCGTCTTTCTTATTTTGTACTTGGGATTTTATTTTCCATGTCTTCTCATTTAATATTGTTGTCATATTGTGTGAAGCATTTCTTATTGACTTTCTTCTTGAGTTCCAACAGTCATGGGATTTGTGACCATATCTACCACAATTGTAGCATCTCATAGTGTAACAATGTGCAACAATATGTCCAACATGATTGCAGTTCCAACATCTTATATTGTTGATGAACCCACCAAATTGTTTTCTTCCGTGTTCCCTACAATCCAAGGCTTTATGACCATATTAATTACAAGAAAAACAATAACCGTTAAAGACACTCTCATACCTTCTTTGATTTATCCATGAATGTTTCTCTCTTATGAACTTTCTTTGAGTTCTATGAATAGCTTCTGGATGTCTTCCATGATCTAATCTTCCAAATTTTGTACTATTGCTTTTATTTCTTGAACGTGGAGAACCTGAGTCATACCTTCTTTCACTTTTTGCAAATGAAGGTGTTGTGTCAGACCTGTCTTCATCTTTTTCAAATGAAGGACTTGTTTCAGACCTGTTTTCATCCTTTATAAGTGAAGGACTTGTGTCAGACATTTTTTCACTTTTTACAAATGAAGGACTTGCATCAGAGGTTTTAGGAGTACCGATCTCTTCCTTATTGTATCCAAGGCTAGATTTGTCATTAGGTGATCTCTCACTATCCAAGATATCATCCAAGGTCATGGATTTGTTCAAGAACTTGTTTTGGGTGTCTGGCTTCTCAACCTTCTTTCTAAGATTCACAACTTCTTCTTCTAGCTCATGACATGATTCTTCCTTTTTGTCCAACTGATTCCTTACCACCTCTTCTCTCCTTTTGGATTCTTCAAGATGGATTTTAACATTGACATAGTTTTCCCTTAGTACCTTTAGATTTGCAATGTTTTTTCTTGAGACATAATCTTCCTTCTTTTCTTCTTTTTCTTGACTGATTTCATTTTTCAGTCTGTTGATTTTCTCTTCATTTTCTTCTGTTAGATCATAAACTTTTGTTTTCAATATTTTGATCTCATATTCTTTGTTTTCTAACTGAATATTTTTCTCAGATATTATTTCTTTATTGTATTTGAAGTTTTCTTTTATTTCCAGTATATGCTTCTGATTGCCAAGCTCATCATCTTCTTTCTCATTTTCTTTTACTTGACTAATTTCTTTCTTCAACTTCTCGGTCTCCTCTTTTTTCTCTTCTAACCGATTGTCCTATTCATATATTACCTTATCACTTTCCTTGAGCATTTCCTTTATTTTCAAGACATGTTTTTTACTCTTTTCAAGGAATTCTTGAGTGTAGTCATGAAGATAGCTATAGTCTGATTCATTATAGTGATAGAGGTATTTAGAGAGAATCCAATCAACCTTTTCTTTGGCCTTTGATAGTTTTTCTTCTTCTTCTTCCATGGGATAGATGCTAACAAAACATAATGTTATTGTATCTCATACTTCTTCTTTTATTTCATAGGACGATTCAATATCACTGCTATTGCAATCGAAATATTGTGGAGAGTCCTTACTTTTATTGATGGTTGAGTCTTCATCTTCATACTTGATAGGAATGTTTTATGTTTCTTCATTTTTTATTTGATACATATTTTCTAAATTCATCCATAAGTCCTTGGAGGATGTGCATAATCCTCTGCTTGCCTTGACTGTATCTGATAATCCATTCAGAATAATCTTCAATGTTGCTTCATTGTTCTTCCTTCCTCTTCTTTGGACTGTAATTTTGGATAGATTCTTTGATGTAGTTAAGTCCTAGGGATTTCTTAATACTGAATTCCAAACTTCAAATCCTTCTGACTTCAGATATTATTTCATATTTTTTATCCACAAGGAATAATCTGTTCCATTGAATAAGGGAGCTTCCACCCATTTCTTTAGGATCTACCTTCTAGTATTTAAACTGTGCTTTGAAGGAACCTTGCTCTGATACCAATTGAAGAACACATGACCCACACTAAGAGGGCGGGGTGAATTAGTGTGTGGATTATTTTAACAATTTATTTTCACAAGTCACTAGTTAAAATATAATTGAATAGATTAATAACAATCACATCATAATTACAATGAACACAAAGGCACTAGATGTTTGTATAAGCTTTTGTATCATAACTATGAACATAGTAATATGAATATATGTTAAAGGGGATTTTCTTTTAGAACCAACTAAATGTTTCAACACAAACTAAAATAAGGAGCACCAACCCCTCAGAGAGCACCAAATCTCAACCAAGACCCAGCTTGTCGCAAGACCCAACTTGCTGCAAGACCCAGCTTGCTGATAGAACCTGGTCTATCCAACTAGAGTTTATTAAACTCCAGTAGAAGTGATCCATTATAGAATCAACTCAATCTTATGGTTAGACATATATCATAAGACACTCATCACCACATTTCATCTTCTCTGTAATTCACATATTATTTCCTCTGATATCTTCTTGGAATCTGCTTCATCTTTTGATCTTCTATTCTGAACTACAGAGACACTTTCTTCTCACCATTTTTCCTCGTTTATATAATCTTCAAATTGGTGTGAAATTTAAAACTTCATGTTCCTTTATTTGAACCATTGTACCATTTCATTTAAAATGATAATCTAAACTTTAATTAATATCATTTTTCCTTTTTATTCTTTATTCATATTTTCATGATTTGTTCTCTTTTAATCATGACTGTGTATCGGTTCATTTTTGTCATAAATTAATCATATTCATGGACAAATTTAATACTTTATACTCGATCCTTAATATTTGTTATATTTATAGAGACCAAATTAATCACTTTAATATTTATTCTCTTTTAATCATGATTGTGTATCAGTTCATTTTTGTCATAAATTGATCACAGTCATGGATCAATTTAATACTTTATACTTGATCCCTAATCTATGTTCTATTTATAGAGAACATGTTACATATTTCGTGAAGGCGCTTCCTTCAAACCATCACATATGACCATGCATTAAAGAACCATGGGCTTTAGCAACTATAGTGACATATTACAATATCCCTCTAAAACTCTTATAGCATATGACCAATGACAGTGAACTCACATTAGGCGAGACGAGCCCTTGAGTGTTTATCAATTTTAACGGTTATGAGTTGATATTCTAGTGAGATGGACGACTGACGGGATTTCGGCACTTCGACCTTCAAGTCTTCGTGACTTACAACATTACAAAACTCACAATTACGATATCGCTGAATCAATCAGATGGTTCACGTTTATATTTGTGGAGACAGATCAATAGTCAACTTTAACCTTACACTCATCCTTGCACTGCTAAATTTGATGGCTATGACTTAATCATTCATCGATATGGATGACTGTCGTAATTTTGGAACGATCAATGGCTGTGATTTTTTTCGGAATGATCAACAGATGTGATCTTTTCAGAACGATCAATGGTTGTGATCCTTTCAAATGATCTAATAGTCAAGACATATTCTATGATGTAGCTCTTGTAGCTTATCCTCTCCTTCCACTCGAACACGATCCAACGGTTCAGATCTTTTCTCAACTTTGGAGTGTTGAGTGACTCCTAGGCTTATCCTCCTTGCAGCTCCACTGGATATAACGGTTGTTGGTCCTTTGCGCTTTGATTTGATGGCCATGATCCTTCAACAATCGTTAAGCCCACTGTCACCCATATGAATGTCGTCCGTTATATGAGAAAATCAACACTGTCAACCTCTTGATCGGACAACTGCTGAGGCTTCTTACTCTGATCAGACAATTGTTGAGGCTTCTTACTCTGATCGGATGACTGCTGAGGTTTCTCAATATTTCCTTCCATCCAATTATGCTACTACAAACCGCTCTTCATTCGATTCTCCTTTTCGCGTGTCCTCCTGCAAAGCGCTCTTCATCAGTTAACTCTCTTGAGATTTAATACTATTTGTGCATTCTTTTATGCACTGTTAGTCGGTTTCTTATTCTTCTGATCTTTTATCATAGGAACAATGGTGATCCTATCATGATCAACAATAATCACAAATTTCTTCATTTAGTTCGCTTATTCAGATCTCTGCACATTGTTTGACATCTCTTGCTAATTGATATACTTGTTGACATCAATGAGAATCTTATCTGTGATAATTCATCATTAACAACAAATCATCATATCGACTGTTGACATCAATGACAATATTTCCAACATTCAATCACAAGCCTGACAACCCACCTCTTCAAGCCACAGTATGAAAAAATAGTTTAAGGCAAGGGACGACTCAGAAATTACAAAGGTTCACAATGCCAGAGGTTCAACAATGGTGGAAATGGATCTTGGTGCATGCATGTTCATTGTGTGTGTGAAAGTCACAAGGGATGGACAGAATCGTGAGAATTAAATCATGATGAAAGATGGCTAGACTCATCATAATGATGAGAGTGATAATGGTGAGAATGGTCACGAAATCGTGAGAGAGTCAAAATGGTGAGAGGGAACCCCCCCAATGGTGGAAACTCCCACATAAATATTCATGCATTCTAGATGATACTTGGCTCTCTAGGAGCTCATTCCTCTCCACTTGGAGTTTGTTCCTCTCTCCAAAGGATGTAGGATAACTGGGTTTATTTCCCAAACTTTAATAATTTAGGAAATACATTATAATATTCTCTTGGGTTCAAATCTCGAGCTTAGCCCCTCCTTCCTAGCCTCTCAAACACCATTCTATTTACCTTCCTAGTGGATCTTAGTCCCCCTTAACGCTTTCCTCATGGTTGGTATACACACAGCGATGCATTTTTATTAATGGTCTGCATAATTACATATACAAAATCAGACTCACTAGCCTTAGAATCCAGGCTCTCTAGCCTAATAAACACATAAGCCTTCCATATTATAAACACTTGGCTCACCATCCTATAAACATCGTTAAACATCATTACAATTCAACAGGGGCTCAACCTTGGGGTATTACAGAGGAGGTGTGCTCGAAGTCAGAGAAATTCACCCTTGCTCTGAAAGTAATGAACTAGAAATGCTAAAACCATAGTGGGTAGACACATCACTCCCCATCAGAAGAGTGGGATCATCCAAATATTGCATTGGCATGACCACTTTGGTAGACTCAACACTCTGCAAGAGAAGAGTGGGATCAACCGAAGATTGCATCAGTGTGACCAATTCAGTAGACTCGACAATCTCCAAGAGAAGAGTGGGATCAGCCAAAGATTGCATCGGTGTGACCAATTTAGTAGACTCGACACTCTCCAAGAGAAGAGTGGGATCATTTAAAGCATTAGCGTGACCAGTTTGGTAGACTCGACACTCTCCAAGAGAATAGTGGAATCAACCAAATATTGCACTGTCACGACCACTTCCTCAACCACTTGATGAATATGCTCCATCCAAGATGGTATGAAGGAACATCACCCTTCAAAAGAGGAGTGGGATAGGCTGAATATTGCATCAGAATGACCACATTTTCAACCACAAGATGAATAGACTGTGAGGAAACCTCAGAAGACTCAAAATCAAAAGAGCTTGTAGATAGGAACCAAAATATTCTTGCCTCTAGAAGGCCAAGTCATAAATGAGTAAGGTAATATCCCTTGCAAATATTACAAGGGAAATTAGGCTTAGGTCCTATCAATCTAGGTTTCTCAACAAAATCAATACCCCCAGCATGACTAGCACTAGTTCGATGCATATCACTTCTATGAATTGCATTGACAAGATTTGTGCCCCCAGCATGACTTGCAGTGGTTGGTTGCACATCTCCAGCATGAATTTCAAAGGTTGGTGATTGGTTGATAACATGATGCACAGAGGCTACAAACTTATTTCTAGTATGACTAGTAGTGACTACACTTTTTCCCTGAGCATGAATTGCAGAGGTTGGGTGTTGGTCCTCAACATGACTCATAGAGGTTGTTGACCTATCTCCAACATGACTTGCAAAGGTTGGTGATTTATTCTTTCTATTCTTCCTCTTTCTACTTCATTTAGACTTACTATTAATAGTATCTATACTTTAACCAGAGAAGGTATAAGGAGTGGGAGAAGACATTTTTGATGAAGGAACATCAACATGATTCCCATGAAATAAGGTTCTTAACTGAGAAGCTTCAAGAGAATTCAAGAAATTTGGTACCCAACCAAACCGGTAGTCCCACATTCAACCTAGTAATGTACAAAGTGGCCATCAAAGGGACACCAATGTTTCTGAAGAAAGGAAAAGCACAAAAATCTTCTTGTGAAGGGGTTCCTTAGTTGGTATTTCCAGTAACGTTTTCCATGAATAAATTATGCAGAGGTTCTTTCCTTTCGAGATCGTTCCATCCCATAAAAGTATCACACATTGAATCTAGCGAACCACTGGTATAAAATACAATGCCTTTAAAGAGGCGGCTCCATATTTCTAAGAGGAAGAACAAAAATCCCTCACGACCGGCAGAGTGGACGGTCTACCACCTTAGGTCAAAGAACCAAAGCAATTACTGACTAACTCGTGATGGAAAACTAGGGAGCATAGAACACACCACTAAGAATAAAATACTAAAATGATACAAGCCAAAAAAATGACCCTTTTGAAAGCTTCCAACCCAGGGAGATGAAGTCCTGATGATCCAAAGCATTCACAAAGGAAAACAACTATCCACGAGAAGCAGCTACCCAGACCTATGACCAATGGCCCCTTCGGGTGTTTCCTAGAGAATACAGAGTCTACATCAGGTACCATGATATACCCCTAGTAGTCAGCTATGTGTCAACATATATAATGGAAACTAGGTCACCAACTTGTAATCGACAACCATTGGGGTACAATCGACAATTAAATGAGTGTATGGGAAAGGTAACTAAGCCCGAGGATCCTCCTAAGACCTAAAATGTAATAAGGCCAGAATCACTCTTAGATTACCTTGGATGGATCCAAGTGTCTCAGAGGTCTCACACAATTCAGGCCAATAAAAATACAATATTCACCGCCAATACACACTCTCCCAAATGCTTTGTTGGGATTAGGAGTAGATATATCAATCACCATCCTCCATGGAGCCTCGTGTTTGAATTTTTTGTTAGAGGAGATTCTCAGATTGAGTAATTACAAAGTGGTTTTTTCACACCCTAGCATAAACACCTAAGTTAATTTTTGGTTGGCCTTAGAGAGTTAACCTCTCCACACCTAATTCAAGGCCCTAGCCTAAGCTATTGATGAACCCTAGAAAAAGTGTTACTAGTATATTTTAGATTAGCGCATTCATTTTAGGGGCTTTTATTTCTCAAGGAACGAAGTGAAACTTATGTTGTTTGAGATTCATGTGAAAAATAAACTAATTAGAAAACTGGCAAGGAAGACTTTACACTAATTCTACAAATAAAAAAGAGCTTCAAGCAAAAATCATGAACAATCCTTCAAACAAAAAGACGCATTGTTTTCTCCTTTCCATGCAAAATGCACAATGCAACTTTCCAATGAAACAAAAAAGAAAATGAAAGAAATTTCTTTCTTATTTTTCTTTTGAAATGCTTTCAAGATGAGAAGAAAACACAACCATATGGTAGTTCTTTTTTCTTTTTCAAATAATAATGCAAAGAAAATGAAAAGGAATAAAGAGACCTAAAATACTAGGTTTTGTTTTTATATTTTCTTCCAATCAAAGAAAAACTAACAAAAGATGCTAAAAGAAACCGTAGAATACATGATTCATGCTCGCCCCTGTTACACATGATTTTGGTCACTCTGGTGATGTCTCTACAAGTGATGTATTCAGGCTCCCACAAGGACTTTTTGCCTGAGAAAAGTGATTGTTGTCTTCTTCCAAAAAATACATTTCTAATATGAGTTCGTAGGATGCCTATATTACAGGGTGCGAAAATCCTTCATTCTCGCAGGAAACCCAAACTTATGTTGTGAACTGTTCGCAATCTGCTCTATAGGTAGGGTGCGAACTTGTTTCAAATATTGGAAAAGAGAAGAGGTCACAGAGGTTCTAGAAAGGAATCTTTTAGAAAATGAGTAGGCATTCGCATGGTTGGAATCCTACTGACTTATCCAATTTAGTGAGATCATCCTCATCCATTTAACCATCTCTCCCTCTCCTATATATTGAAAGGTTTCTCATGGAAAAGGTTAAGCAAGATTGAATGAAGAATTGGTGAAAGAATTGTGTGAGGAACCCTATTTGGACAGAATCTTGAAGAATCTACTCGGTCTATCAAGTTATATTGGATCTTCTTCTCGCAAGTGTAGAGAAAGTGTGTGTGTTGGAACCAAGGGAATCTTGCGACATCAAGGTGATTAGGTTGTATCTTCTACTTTCATTTAATATAATACAGTGGCATGTCCCTTTTCCATAAAATCACTCCTATTTTATTGCATAACTCCTTGATCATATGCATAGGTTGACATTGAATATACTTTGCCATCTTCACTTTGGTTGGTTTGTGTTGTCTTGGACCTGATTTCACAAGAGAACTGGAGCAAAGCGGGAACAACATAGACCTAAGGAAGCGATATAAAGGTATGCCACTCATTCCTTCCTAGTAGTAGATTCAATAATTGAAACTTAGGTAAAGAGTCATGTCCTGTCCTATTTTGTTATAGATCTAGGTGGATCTAGGGAGATCTATTAGTGTCTGCACCTACCGATTTATTTGATAACAAAATTGGCGGCTCCACTGGGGATACAACCCATTTTTGTGGTTTTTTCTTGTCCATTTTCTCTTGACCTACCCTTTTTCATTCCCAATCAATCTACGAGTCTTGAGGATATCCTCACAGATTCCCTGGATCCAGAAGTTCCCTCAAAAGTCCTGTCATTTTTCCAAAATTTCCTTGATTACAAACCTTCTCGCACTGGACCTTTCTATAGCCAGTGAGAATAATTGAGGTTCTCACCCTAGTGTTCAATTCAATGCGAACTTCTTGCATCCTGCATGTGTCTAGTCTGTGAGAATCCTTAATTCTCACACTGTACCCCACTGTCAGACTACGAACTCACTTGTAAAAAAATTGGATTAAGTCTTTTGTGTTTTTAGATGCCCAGATTGGTTGTTGTGTCTAGAAAAAACTTCTCTGACTAGTGATTGAATGTTTCTTGACTTCAAATCTCATGAATGATTAGTTTTCGGAAATTGAAATCTCTTCTTGTTCATTTTTTCTCAATGTTTACCTCTTGACCTTTTCTTAACAAGGGTATAATCTATGATTCTAAAATCTGAGTGTTTGTGTGTTCGGGAGCCTTTGATTGGATTAAAAGTTGAGATTAATTATCCTTTTCAATTGCTTATTACTTGGAAAATTGTTACACATGTGCATTTGAAGAGATTGGTCTTGTCAGTTTGTTATTTTTGTCTTCATTGAAAGATAGATTTGGGTGTTTGTTGTGTATTTATTTTTCGTTGGTTACTTACTTTTTCTTAGTTCCATCCCTATTGATTGGTTTCTAATAAAAATTAAAGACATTTTCTTTTTTTAAAAGAAAATTTTTATTCGAAAATATTGGCATTCAAGTATTGAAAGAGAACGAATAGAGAATTTGCATTGTTCATAGTTGTTTGATATTACATTTCAGAGAAGATGATACATCACAGTTCACATTGTTCCAGAAAACTACTCTTTCCCTCCTATAAATAGGATTCATCAAACAAAAATTTGTATCATTCATTCCTATTTATTCATTTTTGGGTCAGAGTCTCACACAACATCAGTTTCATTTCCGTCTCCTTTTGAGTAACAACAACCTTTAATAATATTGCGCAATTTTAAAATTCAACTAGTAACTTTTTCTACGGATCTTTTACACCAACATTAGCTAGGATAGAGCTTTGGAATAGGCAGTGAGACACACTCTTCAAATCACAAAACACACAATAGAATCTTGTGATAAGGAGTGTCAAATTCCATTTGCAACATTTTTTCCTAGGAAGCCCTTCTCACACAAGGGTCAAACCTAAGGTCACATTGAGATTGAGAGAGTTACTCAACCTGCTTTGTTGATATTAGTGTAGAGATTTCATGTATTATGAGGGTCACTTGAAGGTATACCCACAATGATGAGTGGAAGCCTCTCAAGCTAATTTTGGGCTAGATACCCTACCCTTGCGTGTGGATCGGACTGTCGATTGTTCCCCCAAGAATCATTGTTGTTGGTGGTAACCTTAGTAGCTTATCTTCTTAGGGTCTTACACAAGGTGAATGTGAAGGGGTAAGTCTTCACAGTACCTGGAATCAATGTTGGCCAGACTCACTTGGGCTCCTTAGAGGGTATACCCATGATTGTGTGTGGGAGCTTGCACCAGGGTGTAAGTCCATTAAGCAGGTTGTCAACGTAACTTTTCCACCCTGGCCTAGCCCCTTCTTGTCTCGTCATTGTGACGTTGGATTTCATCACCAACTAGTGACTTTATAATTAGAAGGTATTGTTTTCTTGGTTTACTTCCTAGATTTTGTTAGTGCATGCTGTTTGTTTACATAAGTTGGCCATAGAATTTCTTTCATAAAATTTTAACTAGATCACAATTGACCCTCCATGTCATTCACGTAGAATCCAAGGCCTACCACCAGAATATCTGGAAGGTTCTCAATCCTTGTCTACCAACTCACCGGAGGGATCTCCTCAATAGAGTGAAGTCCAATACATTGCCACTCCACTAGTGGAAAGAACTAACTCTTTAGAAAGGTTCTTAATTACCAATTCTCAAGAGGACTTTCGACTTCCTCCTGACTCCGGGAGACATATTGTGTGAGTGAATTCTTCCAGAGATATAGTTGTTCAGTCTTCTGGATCACCAACTGGACCTTTCATAGGATTTGAGGGTCAAGATCCCTTTTGGACTACTGGCATTTTTATATGGGATCTCTTTGGCTCAGGAGTAGGCAATGATATCACTGTCGCACCTGAGCTGCCCAAAACATCTGATCCAGACACAATACCTTTTACTACTGCCTATTATTTTGCTAGTACAGACACTCCACCAGCTAACCACATCTTGACTATTCCTCTACAAATGGTCCATTACACTATGGTACCAGATACTATGAGTCCTCACACCAGGATTACAATGGCTAGCCAAGCCCCCATTGACACACTACTTTTGCCCAGATTCACCCCAACCCATCCGCCCCGATATCATGCGTTGAATGCTTCTATCCCTGCTCCTACAAAAATCTCATCTAGGACTCCTGTTATTTCCACTTCTTCTAGGCACCATCTCGTTCCTGGTTTTATTCCGACACTTCCTCGAACCCCTTTCAGAGAACCTCTTCCATCCTCTATCGAAGGAACCAACCCTAGTGGCGCCATCCTGTCTTTCAAACCGAATTACTAGATTCTTGTTGGTGGACAATTTCACCAAGGAGGCCAAACCCAATCCCCTTTTGCAGGAAAAATCCCAACTGGGACGCAACCCCCGATTGGAGGGAAACCCCCACTGACCCCACCCTATGGACAAAAAATACCTCCATCCTTGGCCAAGTATTGGAATTATCTTATACAACATAATCCTCACTCGACTGGGGGGAAACAACCTCAAGATAACTCCGTCATACCCCCTAGTACAGGCCAACCATATCCAGGAATGTCTAATCCTATTTGGGGCTTGAACGCTCAACCCCACACCCCTTTTCAAGGGTACAACCCTATGAATTAGTTGCCTCCACACAAACCACTTAATCTACCTACATATTCACATTATATGCAAACTGCTTATGGTCCCACTGGTCTACCAACGAGACTCCCTCCCCAAAGTCACCAGTACCCACATGTGAATAGACCATTACCCTTCCTAGCCACCCTAGACCTCCCTAATCTGTCGAGGATTTTAAATGATCCGATCCGTCACTCTCCTCAATGGCCCGCCATACCGGCCAAAATACCATCTGACATCCCTAAATTCGATGGTAAACCGGGAGAGGACCCGAACAACCATGTAATGACTTTTCACCTTTGGTGGTCATCCAACTCCTTGATGGATGACTCTATTCATTTACGCCTTTTCACCGAACCCTCATAGGTTCCGCCACGAAGTGGTATATATAATTACCATGAGGCTTATTCACCGATTTCAACACCCTCGCTATGGCTTTCCTCACCGACTACCAGTTACTGATCTGCTATGAAACAAGAACCGAGATTTTGAGTTCATTCAAACAAACCAAAGCCACTCATATCTTTGGTCACATTCATGAGTGGAAACAGAGATGATATCTCATCAAATTCAAACTTCCATATCAGTTGCTGGCAGAGTGGTTCATGAAATCATTCGTGACCAACATCGCTCGTGACATCACCATGGGTGGAGTTGTCACATAAGAATAGGCAATCAGTTATTCTCAATACCTTGACCTTGTTTATTCACAAACAAGTACTCTTTATGACTTACTCCCTGATGCACCTCATCCTTCTACTTCTGTTACTTCAACTACTCCTGTTGCTTCTCATGCACCTGACAGTGTGATTGGCACTTTCCATGCCCAACCTCATTCCGTCCAAACATCTAGCAACAACCCTAAACCCATTTCTTCTAATGTTCAAAATGCTCCATATCCTACCCCTCCCACCGACAAGACCTCCGAGGTAAACTCTGTTCAATCTACCCCTGCCAACAAAAATAAATCCAAAAAGTGAAAGGGTAAGAACAAGGAGGATAAAAATAATCTGCAATCTGAGAAAACCAAAACACCACCTGTTGATGATAGGGATAAGCGCAAACCCCGATACCCTTGTCTTATATGTGGTGATGATCACTACACTAAGGATTGTTCACGATGAGCCAAAGTTACTAAGTTCCTTCAAGGGACCCTGAGACCCCCCACTCTAGTCATGTTATCACAACCCTTCCCCTCTCAACAATAGGACCAATTGGTCATTCATGACCAACCTTCCCCCTCTAATACATCCTATGTCTTAATGTGTACAGGTGATTCAAAGAAGAATGGCATCACACTTACCACTCGAGCCAAAGATTATCCTTTCTCCAAAGAGAAGGTTGATGCAATACCTCCTTCGTTGGTCCAACCATCTCCCATGACTCCACCTATCAACAACCCTCTTCATATTGAGCGACCGAGCCTAGATACAGTTCTTCACCCTCCCCCAAAGGGTGTTGTTCGAAAATTGGCTTTCAATCCTCATGCATGTGCTGCCCAGAACTACAGTATTGTTGAAGATCTGGCCCAAGCATTGTCCATGATGTAAGCCCTTGAAGTCCTTTAAACTTGTCCTATACAACAGAATGCATTGTTGAAAGCTATTGGTGGAATCGACCCTACGTATACGAATTTAATAATTTTTGACTTGGAAGATCACATTCCAAGGTTACCCACTCAACTTTCATTCCAAATACAAGTTATTGTCTTCGAAAAAAACATTTGTAGAACAATTATTGATGAGGGTGCCTCGACGTGTGTCATGTCTATTACCTGCTAGAAAGCCATCGACTCTCCTCCTTTGACTGAATCCCATAACATGCTCAAATCCTTCAATGGATCTGGTTTTAAGCCTTATGATGTCCTCCCTTCATTGCCTATTACGTTAGAAGGAAAGATGGTCAATGTTGAAGTAGAGGTCTTTGACGCTCCTCTTGATTACAACCTTCTACTTGGTCGTAGTTGGATCGATTCCATGTGTGCAGTTGTGCCCACTCTTTTCCATGTCGTGCATTTCCCACATCAAGGAAAAGTAGTTACCATAGACCAATTGTCCTTCTTTCACTTTGATTCACATACCAACAACGTACCTTTCATTGCAAAAACCCCCCCTGGATATGAGAACATCGGTGTGGGTCTTCTTAAAGATTCCTCTTTGATGGGTACTTTCCCCATTCCACCACTTGATGTTCCACATCCGTTTGTCACCTCGATCAACATGATATCCACCTCTATTCATGGAACCCTTGTGTCTTATGACCCGTGGATGGTACCCAACCCCGATGATCATCTTCGTTATGGTGATGAAATGCCTTTCAGTTCGGTCGAATCCACTTATCAAGCCATTCAATTGGAAACCCCCTCTCTTGGTGCTTTATCTTCGGATCCATTCCACATCATTTTTCCTATAAATGAGATGATTATGTCTGTTATGTCCATGGAAGATACCCCTTGGGACGATGGACATCATTGTTCCATCCTCTTCCTGGAACAACTCACCATCGAGGGTTACCAAAGACTCTTGACCCCATTAACCATTGTCATCATTTTTACCATTCCCGAGTCTACACACAATATGTTTTATGAAGGGAACTTAAGTAATATGTCACCCTCCATCCCCCTCGACATATCCATCAAACCTAGAGTTGTCGAAAATGTGCATATCGGAGCTTCATGTTCCCATGACGAAGTTGTCACCTACAAGTCTCTTTTCCAATAATTTTGTGACGTCTTCGCATGGAGCTATGAAGAAATGTCGGGGATTGACCCTGACATTTTGGTACATGAGATTAAGACATACCCGGGTGCTAAACCCATCCAGCAATGACTTCATCCATTCCACCCACGTAAAACAACCATTATCAATCTTGAAGTTGAGAAACTTCTCAAAGATGGCTTTATTTACCCTTTGGCTCTAACTGACTGGGTTTCCAATCTTGTTCCGATTGACAAGAAACAAGGCACAATCCATGTGTGCATTGATTATAGGGATATTAACAAAGATTTTCCTAAAGAAATCTTTCCTACCCCCTTCGTTGACCAGATCGTCGACGATTGTGTCGAAAGTGAAATCTTCTCTCTGATGGATGGTTTCTCCCGATATAATCAAATCAATATCGTTCCTGTGGACCAACACAAGACCGCTTTTATTTGTCCTTGGGGCACTTTCACCTACAGGAAAATTCCATTCAGCTTAAAGAATGCCGACGAAATGTTTCAACATGCTATGTCTTACACCTTTCATGATATAAATCACATCATGCAGCCATATCTCAATGACTTACCCGCTCATTCCATGCACCATGTAGATCATCCAATACACCTCCGCACCATTTTCCTTCGATGTCGGTTTTACCACATACACTTGAATCGCCACAAATTTGTTTTTTTCATAGAATCCGAACGAATTCTGGTCTTTATTGTTTCATGTCAAGGGATTAGGGTAGATCCTTTGAAGGTCGAGGTGATTCTCAATATCCCTCCTCCTTCCTCACTTCGCTAGTTACAAAGTTTGCAAGGGAATGCAAACTTTCTCCATCGTTTCATCCCGAACTATGCTGAGCTAACTCTTGGATTTATGTGACTACTCAAGAAAGGTTCTCAGTTCATATGGGATACCACTACCAAAAAATATTTCGAAGCTTTGAAACTGTCATTGACACGTACCCCACTACTCTTGCCATCGGATTACAGTCGAGATTATTTCCTTTACCTCGCAGCCTCGAACTATAACATCGCTATGGTTCTCGTCTAGGAGGATGATTCTCATGATGAACATGTCATCTATTACTTGATTTGGAGTCTTATGACTACCAAAACCAAGTATTTACATGTTGAAAAACTGGCCCTGGAAGCTGTCCAAGTTGTTCAATGTTTCCTGCACTATATCTTTTCTCGCAAGACTACAGTAATTTCTAACTACAACCCTATGTAGCACATGCTTACATGCCAACTACTAGGGGGGAAATACTCCAAATGGATCGTAATAATCCAGGATTTTGACTTAGAATTCAAATGTGCTAAGTCCAAGAAATCCTTGGTGTTTTCCAAGTTGATATGCGACCTTCCCTGCTCTGAGACAGAAAAGGTAGCAACATATTCATTACCCAATGAATCCCTTTTCCTGAATAGTTCTGATGACCTTTGGTATGGAGATATCATCATATATCTCCAGACCCAGACTTTCTAGCCCAATTTCTCTAGCACTGACCGTTGTCGAATATGCTACCAAGCCCATCAGTATATTATCCTCGGTGATACTCTTTATCATCATGGGATTGACTCTGTTTTTCGACGCTGCCTCACATTTGACGAAGTTGAGAAAGCCCTCAATGACTGCCATTCAAGAGCCTATGGTGGTCACATTTCTGGGTATGCTACTACCCATAAGATCTTATGAGTGGGGTATTTTTGGCCTTCTTTATTCAACGATTGTATAATTTCCATCCAAAAATGCCATGCTTTCCAAACCTACAACAATAAAATATGATCACACCCTGCTCCTCTACACCCTGTGGTCTCCATTGGTCCTTTTTTGAAATGGGGCATTGATTTCATGACATGTCACCCTCACTCGACCGGGGGGCATGGATACATTATTGTAGCTATAGATTATTTTACGAAATGGGTCGAGGCGATGCCAACATTCGACAATACTGGAAGGACTGCAATATTATTTATATTTAATCACATCATTGCTCGATTTGGTGTTCCTCAAGCTATCGTTACTGACCATGGTAGCCACTTTATAAAATTCATGATGTCTGAACTCACTGAAAAGTTGGGTCTTCACCATGACAACTCAACACCTTATTACCCACAAGCCAACGACCAAGGTTAAGCAATAAACAAAATCGTCATTACCATGCTTCGACGAATGATAGGGATTCACAAAACGAGTTGGCACACAATTTCATTTTCAACATTGTGGGATTACCGGACATCCATTAAGTCTGCTACCAGGTTTACACCATTCCAGTTAGTCTATGGTCTAGAAGCCATCGTGTTGATTGAATGTGAGATACCCTCCCTAAAATTAGCCGTCAAATTTCTCCCAAAAACTTATGTCGAAGAAGAACATGTGTTGTATCTCATGTAATTAGATGAAACCCGTCGTGACACCACTTTAGTTATATAAGCCCAGAAGAAACGCATCAAAGACCAATATGACAAACATGTCAAGCCATGCATTTTCTTCGAAGGAAATTTGGTTCTCCTTTACGCAAGATCAGGATATGCTAGGAGCCAAAACATTTGAAGCTATGTGGTGAGGTCCTTATATCATCAGATGAGTTTTGGAGAAAGGAGTTTATGAGTTAGTTGACTACAATGGTATCCCTTTGACTGAACCTAGAAATGGGTTATACTTAAATAAGTACTATGCTTAAGAACACCTCTGCATGAGTTCTTGTATTTTATTGTATCATACTTTTTGTTACTTTAGTATGATTTTTTCATTATTTGGTCTCTGCCCTCGACCACTTATCTTGCATTGTTGTGCTTGGTTTCCAGATGTTCGAGTCTTTGCCACCTCACATTGGCTTCGTCGATGGCGCTAGCCGTAGTACTCAGAACCTTGCTTCTGCTGCATGGGCAATTTATGCCCCTACAAACGAACTTATCAGTCTATGAGGTGTGTGGCTTAGTCGTGCGACCAATAATATTGCAAAATATAGCACCATCATTGAATTGTTGATTGATGTTATTTCTCTTAATATCCACCACTTGGTTATATGAATCGATTCGTAGCTAGTAGTACTATAGTTAAGTAACGTCTATGCTATCCAAAGTCCTACTTTATTATGGGTATATTTACAAATTTACCTCTTGGAACGTTATTTTTATTATATCGAATATACAACATTCCTAGATGTCTAAATACATTGATTGATGCATTAGCTAACTGTGTGTTAGACAGACATTTGGGGCATTTATAAACCAATCACACATCACATGTATAACACAACACAAAATAAGTCGGTAGAATTCATATATATATATCTATATATATATATATATATATATATATATATATATATATATATATATATATATATATATATATAACGATCAAAATGTTTTACAAAATGTTTCTGTCCAAGGATCAAAATCTCAAAATATGAAGCCCATAGCTTCTACAAAATAGCGTCATGGATGACACTCACGATAACACACAACTGTTTGGGCTACCCTATGAAGCAGTCGACTGAGAGATGCGGACATGCCCACAATATGGCACAAGTAACATCTTGGAATCTCCGCAATAGCAATATCCAAGACGTTCGCAGTCAACCCCTCCAAGTTTTGCTCCATTGCCTCATAGTCTTCGACATCCCATCTTTCCACTGGATCCGCTTCTCCTCACCTTTGAATGGGAGATGTTTCTGGAGGTTGATATGGCCCCACATTTGTGTCATCAAAAATATTGTTTTTGATTAGTTCTTAGATAAACATAAAAACATTTCATATGATAAAATTTGCAAAAAAAATTAAAAAGAACAAAATGTGTACTTCTTACCTAAGTCACCCCACTGAGCATCCTGAGGCAGGGCCAAATATGGATATCCTAAAAAATCCAAACCATCATATGCGTAGTCGTCGATAATCAACATATGGGGCCTCAACCAGTCAAAAAATGAATCATTATACTTGATTATAGGCCCTGCTACGTGTCAATCCATGAGGTTGCAGCACCTCAACATCCTCGGATCTTGTGGGGTTGGTAAACCCCAATCAACCTGTAGTCGCAGTAGTGGGACCCTCTTGAGGAAGAATGACACCAAAAGTGATCCATACCCAAAATTATTCAAGTCACCCTTTCTGCACTTCGTCAATTGTCTCTTCATACTATGGAGAACTACATCCGACCAATTGAATACCTGAGGCTCTGTGCACTCTATGGCGTATTGGAAATAGATTTGGAGAGCCATGTGTAGAGCCGCACTGCCAACCATGCATGCAATAGTAAACAAAATGGTCTGTAGGGTCAGATCTTGGACCCCCCAAATAGCAACTTTACCTTTGCTTCTCTCTACCTCAGAAACCCAATACTGGTGACAATACTCTCTCATCGGGAGTCCACCGTCTCTACCTCCAGTCAAAGTAGCATGGTATCCACGTCATGACAACCTCGTTAGAAAATAGATATCCTCGATATATAGGGTCAGCGTATGGACTCCCACATGAAATAACTATTGGTCCATGTCCCACATGTGGACCAGGTATTCCAACAACCTGAATTGAGCTCTCATGCTCGGAATCCTGAAAAATTTCAACAGCCCATAGTCCTAGAGGGAAGCGACTGTAACCAGGTCATTCTCGGCAATGGAATCATCCTCCTCATGTTCCCTTTCTCTCCATTCCAACATTGTGATGGTCAAAAACCTACAAAAGAGCCATGAGAGGGAATTCAACAACTTTTTTTAAACTCTTGCATAATTTTTATTGAGCAAAAACTTACTTCAAAATCCATTTTTCGGCCCCTGTAGGTGAGCCTTTTGCACAGTGCGAGATTCTCGCAGGTGACCTGAAGGCCACATGTGAGAATCCTAGATTCTCTCAGGTCCCACATGGCCCAGCTGTGAGAATCCTAGATTCTCGTGGGTCCCGCATGGCCCACCTGCAAGAATGCTTAGGCACATGTTCTGACCCTAAAATGAACTCAAAACCCAAAAAATTGCCAATAAAAATAAAAAATAAACCATGGAAAAGTTAGAGAATCAAGAGATTACCTCTTTGGCTGAAACGGTTCACCGAATGATCAGTTGTGCCTCCTGCAATCGAGCAAATAAATTTGGGGGAAAATGAGGTATGTTGGACAAGTTTTTGGCAAAATCACAATGAAATGGTAAAAAGCCCTTTTTACCCATATTTATTCACTTTTTACTATTTTTTTTAATATATATTATTTTTATTACTTTTTCTATAATACCTAATACCCTAATAGTCTTGTGAGTGTGGTTTTCACAGATATCGCAAATTTGAAGTCCGAATGAGGGGGTACGGGTGTTTTTTCTTTTGTCGCATGTACAACTACTTTTTTAGATTTTTTTAGAAAAACCTCGAGCTCAGTCTTCGTTCGTTCTCGCGCTCAAAAATATATGAGAACGTAACTAAGTATACTTTTTCTTGTCTTTTCATACTTGTCATGGTAACACAAAAACGACAACCATAAAGGAGTATCCTTTAATCTTTTTTCACGCTCCATAAAAATGAAAAGATTGCCAAGCGATCTTGTTCTTTTCACGCTCGTTAAAGTATTTGAAAAAATGGTTGACGGGTGAGAGTTTATCAATTTTTCAGTCTCGTCAAACTCTTTTACGAAAAAGGAAATGGGAGAGTTCTCTTTAAGTGTTTTTCAGACTCTCAAAATAGGAAAAACCCCCAAGTTTTCTATCCTTGGACTCGTTAAACAAACATCGAAAGACCCTCAATGGGACCGAACCACTCCTTCGCAGGGTTCGTTAAATATACTGTGAGGGACTCATCCAAAGGATGAGTTTACATCAACAAGCATATGTTATCCTCCTCAATCTTGTGTAAAAATAAAGAGGTACTCGCCAGAAATGGTGGGCGAAATTTTGAGAAAGGGATGTGTTTTCGTATTCATATTAATGGCAGTAAGCATCTCTCTTGAACATGACACCCCCTATTCGTCATTTGAATCTGGGTTGGGAAATCCATTTGTCTCTCGTTTGACTTGCTACAAGGTCATATCTTGGGTCGTCTTTGAGTCAGTGCTACCAAGTCCTTGGTTGTGTCGTTCATATGTTCAAGAGAATTTCACATGAGCCCTCTATTGAGTCAACCATATGCAGTTGTCCATTCTTACTATGTTGGCCTTCCCTGTTTCCATTTCGACCGGTATTCATACTTTGTTTCATCCTCAAAATCTATTACTTATTTCGTTTCATTCATGTGGGATACATCAAGGCCCTCCTATAACGAGTCTTGTTCCGTCGACTCCGACTCATTATCTGGAAATGAGACTTAGAAATCATTTAGTACCTTGGAATCTGCATTCCTTAATGACAGGTCTCTTCACTTTCGACAGGGGTTTCACATCATTGATCCCTAATAAGGAGATTCTATCCAGTGCTTGACTTTAGCTCATGCATTCGCATTCGTTCGGATTGTACTTTGGTACCTTGGGAGTCATTGACATCAATGGTGATTTCCCTTACACTTATTAACGGTTTTCATCAATGACTGGTAATCAAGTGGTTTCTACAATGTTCAACTTCGACACATGTAATCTCATGGTTAGATTCATACTTTCAAGTGACGAGATTGAAGACCCTAGGTGTCATCTTTTTGATCCAGGCTATGATGGAGAATGTATGATTTGTATCGGCACATAGATCCACTGTGTATGTCATGTGGCTATTTCGTCTTAATTCAAGTCTTCTCGCATAGATCCATAGTGTATTCCTAGTGGCTATGTAGCATTTTGACGTCATGGATCCATGGTGTATTATTGGTGGCTATGACCTACGTTTATGATTCCATGCATTTGTGATCTAAGCATGGGAATTCCTACCTCAAAACTGGTATTATATTCTGCAGATACTTGGTTGTTTATAGGTTTCCGATTAGGTGCACTCCTTGTTTCTGACACACACACACGCATTTTACAAAGTATTTCGACTATCACAAGTTCCGACCTCATACTTTGGGGGGCATTCAGTTACACGTGATTTTGGTCACTCTAGTGATGTTTCTACAAGTGATGTATTCAAGCTCCCATAAGGACTTTTTGCTTGATAAAAGTGATTGTTGTCGTCTTCCAAAAAACACATTTTTAAGATGATTTCATAGGCTTCCTATATTATAGGGTGCGGAAATCCTTCATTCTCGCAAACAACCCAAATTTAGGGTGAGAACTGTTCCCAGTCTATTCTATAGGTAGGGTGTGAACCTATTTCAAATATTGGAAAAGCGAAGAGGTCATGAAGGTTCTAGAAGGGAATCTTCTAGAAAATTATGTTGGAATTTGCATGGTTTTCATCCTACTCACTTCTCATATTTAGTGAGATCATCCTCATCCATTTAATCATCTCTCCTTATCCTATATATTGAAAGGTTTCTCATGGAAAATGTTAAACAAGATTGAATGAAGAATTGGTGAAAGAATTGTGTGAGGAACCCTATTTAGACAGAAGCTTGAAGACTCTACTTAGTCTATCAAGTTATATTGGATATTCTTCACGCAAGTGTAGAGAAAGTGTGTGTGTTGGAACCAAGGGTCACTGAAAGGAAGCTTGCGACATCAAGGCGATTAGGTTGTATATTCTACTTTCATTTAATATAATACAACGACATGTCCCTTTCCCATAAAATCACTCCTATTTTATTGCATAACTCCTTGATCATATGCATAGGTTGACATTGAATATACTTTTCCATCCTCACTTTGGTTGGTTTGTGTTGTCTTGGACCTGATTTCACAAGAGCACCAAAGCGAAGCAGGAACAACAGAGACCTAAGGAAGCGATATAAAGGTATGTCACTCATTCCTTCCTAGTAGTAGATTCAATGATTGCAACTTAGGGAAAGAGTTGTGTCATGTCTTGTTTTGTTCTAGATCCAGGCGGATCTAGGGAGATTTGTTAGTGTCCACACCTACTGATTTATCAAATAACACCCCCCGACCATGAGAGGGATTTTTTTTTTAAATGAAACTCATTTTTCTTAATACTCAAGCTAAAAATAGGTAAAAAATGCTTGGAAACACAAAGAGACAACATTTTTTTTTTTCATAAACAACACGAGCCTGCAAATTGTCTCAACCCCAAACAATAAAAGATTTTGGAACTCAGGAAGACCTGGGAACCACAATGTTCCTGTAGGGAAAGGAAAATATTTTGAAAACATTCTCCGAAACAACAAAGACACATGCTATGCACGACCAACATGTGTGTGATGGTTTTATATGATTCATATTGCACATGTATGTGTGTTGTATAGAGAATAATGCATGTACACCTTTGTAAATTTTCAAAAAAAACAACAAAAGTTTGGACATACAACTTGGGAAAGGGAAGTTGGTAGGAACATAGAAGGTGACCTGTTATAACCCTAAATTGCACCATACATGCATACCTGGCATTAAGACATATCACTTAGTATTTTTGCCAAGCCATCACTAAGTAGCTCTTCTTAAAAACCATATTTTTGAATATGTACGTGCCCTACACCATTAATACTTGCAGACACATTCTTTCTCCACCACTACATCTTGTGTACATATGCTAGATGCACCATTATAACCCACATATACTCAAAAAAGTTGTAAAAATTAAAAAGTTGTAAGGAATTCATTGAGATTATGGGCTATTGGGTAGTTTTCCAACTGTCCCATCGCCTATAATCTGTCACCCAACCGAATAACCATGATTTTTCTCATATAAAAGGAGGTGTTGGGGTCTCATTCCAAACATAAGAATAAGAACAGTGAAAATATACCCATTTCACTTTCCCCCCTTGCCCCAAGTATTTGCAGCCACATTGTGAGTTTTGAGCTAGAATTCCCTATTCTTGTCTTTTTTCTCCACTACAAGCCTAATCCATTCCCTAGAGAGAGCTGAAGAGGAGAAAGATACGTGGAAGCGTAGTTGGATCTTGCTGAAGAGGAGACCAAACTAGGTTCGAGGAGCATTTGTCGATCTCATTGTAAGTAACTTTCTGAGATTAATAAAAAGGAATACTTTTTCTGTCCCGAATATCATGTGTTCAATATTTATGTTTGATTTATATTTGATTATGACATCTAACCCACTAATTCATCTATAAGATACATGTTCATAGTTCTTTTTTTGTCTGTTTATGAATGCAAGTTGGCCTTGGGAGGAGACTTGTAGTAGAGGAACAACCGAACGCAAAAGGATCAACATCGGATGCGTAGTTTAAGGTAGAGTTACCAGATATATTTACCTTGTGTTTTATGCATGAATGTGGGGTGTATTTGGGGTAGTTGTTAAAGAGTAGGAGACTTTAGATGGTTAGCTCTGCCTACATGTTGAACCCTAGTGTATTCCATAGGGAGTGTTTCCTGCTATAGCATGACCAGAGACCCAACTTGACTCAGGATATTCAGAATACTCAGAAACAACTAAAAATCAAACCAAACCAAGATCTCCCAATAAGACCCTAGAGAGACTCCCCAGTGGAATCACCAATTCTATTAGTGGGGAAAATCCCCTTATACTAGGTAGAGGTACAGGAAGAGCACTCACTTCCCTTAAAAGAGATTTCTATTCCTAAGCTACCTCAAAACTATCTAAACGAAATGACAAGAGAGAGGAAATAAGGTCAATGGGTGCACCTTTGGTCCTTACATCCGGTGTAGACCTATTTAAATCCTTGAAGCCTCCTATATTGTGGGTCTGCTCCCAAAGTTGACTTGAAAAAGCTTAGGAAAACAATGCTACAACACATACAATCTCTACTTATCACTTTCAATGTTCAAATATATAAATAAATGCATAAATCAATAAAAGAATATAGACACAATGTTTTGGGACAACAATGAACTCTTTTATTCTATATTAAGATCACAAAAATTACAACCTTCATCGAAAATCACTCTAAGAACTAGGTATGGGATCCTCTATCGTGGCTCCAAGTGCATCAATCTCATGCAAGCTTCGCACATCCAACTTATCTCTTGGGAAAAGGGAAAGAGTTGTATAAGGAAAAAGGGTTGGAGGGGAATGTTGAGGCCAAAAATCAGAAAGGGATGCAAAATTTGGGCTAATAAGGGGAGGGGAATTTGGCATAGTTTTCTTATTGATGATTGAAATGAGACCCCAAGACCTCTTTTTATATGATAAAAAGGATGGTTATTTGGTTTGGAGATGGGCTACAAGGGGGAAAATGGTTAGGAAACCTTTGATAGCCTTTAAACTCCACCAAATTCCTTGCACTTTTATCTTTTTTCCTAATTTTTGGAGGTAAATGTGGGCTAACTAGTATGAAGCTCACGCATTTATGTGGGCTAACTAGTATGCATCATGCATGTGTACGCAGGATATTAGTTCGGTAAGGCGCATACATGTTCCAAAAAATAGTTTTTTAAGAATAAACCTCAACAATATCTTGGAAAATTATGTAAGTGGAAAGGCCAATGTCTTGTATACATAGGTAGGGAATGTTTGGACTATAATTGGTTTCGTAGACCAGTGGAGTCATCAATTTTTCTAACAGGGAAAATCCCCCTATACTTCCCTTAAAATAAAGTTCTATTCCTAAGCTACCCCAAAAATATCTAAACTGAAAGACAAGAGAGAGGAAAGAAGATCAATAGGTGTACCTTTGGTCCTAATGTCTGGTGTATATATCTTTCGCCTTTGTAGCTTCCTAGATTGTGGGTATCCTCCCAAATCTAACTTGGAAAAACTTAGAAAAAAAATGATACAAAATACAATATTTACTTGTCACTTTCAATATTAAGATATAGGCATAGATCCATTAATAAATAAAATCATAAAGACATAATGTATTGGGATATGAAAGAACTATTTTATTCGATATGAAGATCATAAATATTACAACCTTCTTATCAGCAAATGCTTTGCGAACTAGGTCTGGGATCCTCTATTGTTTCTCCAAGTGCATCATTCCCATGCTTGCCTCTCACAACCAACTGATCTCTTGGGAAAAGGAAAAGGGTTGTATAAGGAGAAAGGGCTGGAGGAGAATGTTGAGGCCAAATCTTAGAAAGGGTCTGAAAAACTTAGGCTATGAAGGGGAAGGGATTTTGGCAGAGTTTACTTGTTCTTTTGCTTGTTGCTGTAAATGGGACCCCAAGACCTCTTTTTATATGAGAAAAATATGGTTATTCGGTTTGGGGATGGGCTACAATGCGTAAAATTTTTGGGAAACCCTTGATAGCCCATAAACTCCACCGAATTCCTTTTAATTTTATATTTTTTGCAAGTTTTGGAGGTAAACATGGCTTATGTAGCATGCATATAGCGTATGTACGTGGGATAACTAGTGTGAAGCTCGTGTGTGTACACTCTTTATAGTTCAGCAGGGCACATACATGTTCCAAAAAATAGTTTTTAAAGAAGGATCTTCAACAATAATTTTGCAAATTGTGCAAGTGGAAAGGCCAATGCTATGTATGCATATGTAGGGAATTTTTCGACTATAACAACAACCTTAAGAAAATAATTCATAAATTAAAAACAATTAGACTCTTTTCATTGTTAGAAAAACAACACTAGATAAGTTTAGGGTCTTGAAATAGGATTGGAGAGTGAAATCTTGAAGGCCACCAAAAAAAAAGCTAGAAGTCATTAAAGAGTGTAAAATGAATTTTTTCAGCCAGTGTGTTGGCAAGCTCCTCTAACAAAGGAGTCAAGCATGAGGCTGCATTGAGGAAAGTAGGGTGATTATCCCTCTCTTATTATTTTTGTGTTTGTGGCATCACCTTTATTAATACATATACGAGGGTTTTGTTGGTGCCATGCCTCTATGTTAGGTAACACCTTTGAAGCTTCGATCTTTGTTACTGTCAGGTGCCTAAATTGGAATAATTTTGGCACCCGTATAATAACTTTTCTCTTATCATTTTACATAGATAAATTCTGTTTTGATACTTTCCTTATCCAAGTTTCCTTACAACTAAGGTATGAATCCTTCCCCATATCTCATTATTATGATATTCTTTCATATTTCTTAAAGAAACTTGGTACTTTCATGTACTAATGTTGCTACGTAGGAATAACACACAAGCTACAACTCCCCACAGGGGTGTCGCAATACATCTTTGTTGCAACTTCAAGTGTACTCTTCCCACTACAACTCCAATTGTTGCAACTCCAAGTGTACTCTTTGTGTTACGACTCTATCTAATTGTTGTGAATCCAAACATGTTTCTGTTGTTGTGACTCCGAGTACAACTTTGTTGTGATTTCAAATATAAATTTTCCTTTACAATAGTCAATGCTGGAACCGATGGTTAGGAAATAATCTTGATATAGGAAAGAAACATGAGGCAAATAGATGACCAAAAGAAGAATCAATTTTTCCATGAAGTCAACACACGTAGATGTTTTTTAAATTTTCAAAAAATTATTGTAACCGGATGAACAATTGGATTCTCACAGTTGTCCATCCATTCCTTTGTATAATTTTAGATAGAAATTGTATGGTATAGGAACCTAAGCTTCCCCAAAGTTTAGGGGGAGAGAACTATGGTGATAAGAATTCAATAGCTATTGTATTTTCATATTCCTACAATATAATTTACATTCCAACTCTTATTCATGTGCTGATATGTTGTTGATTGTGTGATTCAAGTTTCGTAGCTTAGTACCTGTTGGGCCCCAACAACTCCCCTTATATTTTTACAAAATTTAAAGGGCCCCTATTAGAATCTTGATAATTATAATGAGCTACATAATCAACCTTTTCAAATAGTTCCATTCCTTGGCTTGCTTTGAGACAAACTTAAGACATTCACTTTAGTATGAGTCATTTATTACAAGAGTATATGTCAAAAGTTAAAAACGAGCATAAAAATCTCAATTTAAACAAAAACGTTAATTTTTATCAAATGTTTACTTTTGTTTAAATTATGATTATGTGTTTATTCTTTTGCTCATTAGAAAATTTGACTATTTTGAATAATGTGTTCAATACTTCATCAAATAATATCTTGGTTGGTTTCTCATTTTCATGAAATCATTTGGTGATGTTAGTTAATTAAATTTTTTTTTCATTTTGCATCTCATTTCAAAATAATAATAATCAAAGAATTATCTATCATTTGTTTGATTTTGTAAAAAAATAAAATTAATATTTTTTTTTCCATTAACTTGAAGCTTCTAGATCATATTTGAAAACAAATTATAAATAATGTTTGTTTATAAGTTATAGTTAGTTTAAATTCATTTTTTATTTTTTTAGATTTTATTTTATTCAAAATTTTTAGGTTATTAATTTAGGTTTCTTTTTGTTTCACAGGTTTCTATTATCAAATATTTGATACGGATATGATCATGGATTGATTTTATTATCCAAATACGTTCAAGATGATTGATCCAAAAATAATTTTGGATTTCTACAAATAATTTTATGAGCAACAATAGATAAAATTTGGAAAGGCATAAAGATCAGACACATGATTTTCCGGGACTGATTGCAACCAAACTGTGAGCAATTTGGAGAAACGGTTGAAAACCCAGAACCAAAATGGACCCATTTACCTTTTTTGTAGATATTTTCCCAAACAAATGCACGATTTGAGAGATATTTGGGTCTTGTTTAGAGGCAAATTTCAGGTGGCGGAAATTAATAGTGACGCCCAGACTGTTCATTCATTTTATAAATATATGAGAAAGATCAGAGCCAGGGAGACCCAAGAATTGGAGAGGAGGATTTTAATCCTTTTTCTTTTGTAAACTTTTTATTTCTTTTCAAATGGAGTAATGGATGGCTAGAATCTTTGGGAGAATGGACGAATATTTTCAGAGAAGAATATGGAATTCCAGGTTGCTTAATGGCTTTTGTACTGTAAGTAAAATGGTTATATTTTCATTATAATATATTCATATTCTTTGAATAATTGATTATGCATTGATTTAAATAGCTTTAGTCTTTTTTATCCATACATGGTTAATTATTATTATTTATATATTAATTTTTCCAATCTTTAAGAGTTTATTATCCAAAACAATTCTTCCACGACTACAATATGGGCATATGATTTTGAGAAAGAATATGGGAAAGTAATTCATCTTTGTCTTTAAACCTGTGTGATACTTATTCCATTTTATTCTTTCATTATTGTTATATTATGAAAATGTTATAACAGTTGATTTTAGCTTTAGCTTGTCAATCATATGATGTTTTCATACTGTTAAATGTTATATGCTGCCGATAATTTCTTATTCCATTTTTTATGTGTGATCAATCAATCATTTGATTATTATGGAATTTATTTCTAATGTTGAATGATGGATAATATCAATACCTACAATTGAGTTTTCTTTCGTTCTTAAATATTGATTATCTTAAGATCACACAATTTTTAATTAGTTGTCTTCCTGTTGTTTTTAATTTACTCCAATATCAAATACTTCTTTGAATATATTCTAGAAGTGCTAGTATTGTTCTGTTATAGGTTTCCCTTAACAACAATATATGCAGGAGCTCATACAACACAGAAAGATAAATACCAGTTTCATTGATTAGTGATAGGTTATTATGTGTTTTATTTAGTTAAGTTGTTTATGAATGAAACAATGAATATATGGTTCAGCTTTGACTATCCACATGTTCATGTTTCATTAACTTTTTTTCAAGATTCTTTAAATTTATAAAAAAAAAAAACAATAAATATTTTTATGTGCTTTCTTTATCTCCTTCCTAGAAGCAATCATTTTCCATTGATTTTCATAAGTTTCGATTAAAACTTGTATCTTGTAAATCATGTAAATAAACGAGACTTGTATATCTTCTTCTTAAATACAACTACTATAGTTACATTTGAACATATGTACATATATATAGTGTGTTTAGTAATTAGTTAGTTATTTATCTCTTTTATTTGTTTCTTTTAGGATTCTTAGATTGGCTAACTGAGCCATTAAATGCGTCAGAATGAGTTACACCAAATGACTTGGGTTATTTAGATAACCCCGGACTGGACTTGCTCTTCCAGTTGACGGACGGTCAATTTTGCCCTTCAACAAATGGCACTAGAAGGAGGGCCAAGGTAAATTTAATGATTAAATGTTTCACCCCTTAGCCTTTCATAATTCTAGATTTATAGATCCTTCTTTTGTGTTATCTTGAAATGCACTAGAAGACAGTCCAGATAGACAAGCTGGCCTTATAGGAGTCTTTGTTTCGAATTTAATTAATTTCCCATGGCTCCCCAAATCAGTATGTTGGAACATACTTTCCACTTCTCATTACCTGATATTCCCAACAAGACAGTCTCTCTTTTTTCCAAACTCACCCTTGATGGTGGGGGGAATGTATCTGCAAAAGACCATCTTAACAAGTTTTGGTGTAAATGCATCAAGCATGATATTTATGATTTAAAGGTTTTGTGCAGATTGTTTTCTTTTACTTTCAGGGGTTGGATTAAACATTGGTTTGAGTCTTTTCCAACATATCACATTTTTGATTGGTTTCAGTTTGTAGATGAATTTTTAGATTCTTTTGAAATTTATGATTACAGTCAATTATGTGAAGAATTTCATACTTTGCTAATCAATGGTGATTAATCTTCAAAAGTCTTTTCGACAAGAATCTATCATGTTCTTTGTGAATTTAATCTTTATGACATGTCATTTGTATTAAATCTCCTCTATGATGCTTGCATCCAGTCATATTCAATCACAAATGATGAAGCAGTTACAAATACTATCACTCAATTGCAAGAAGAATTGTGTTCACAGGATGAGATGGATCCATCTGAAAATGTTGAACAAGCAAGGGAGGTAGAATCTATTGAAAATGTTCTTATTGACAATCAAATTGGTTTTTCCTCTGAATCATTGTATTTTTAGTCCTCGACCATCGTGGAAGAAGATGCAATGTTGGGTCAAGGTGAAGGTCCTCGTTCTCCTAACTCTTGCTCTAATCAGTATTTAAATTTGGTTATTGAAGAAGACTTAGGTGATGAAAATGATCTTAAGCATTCTAACATTCCAATGAAACCGATTAGAGATGTAGATCTGCAATTGGAAGAAGAAACCTTAAACCCTCATCTACAAATCGTACCTTATCAACATGAAAGATCAGATGTTTTCCATGAAATTTTTGAATTGTCTATCATACAGGAGGCAAATTTAGATCATCATATTATGTTGAATAATTTATCACCAAAACAGAGTGAAAGTTTTAAGGAAAATGAAGAGGAATGTCTCGAGAATACCATTGTTAAATATCATAGCTCAAGATATTCTTTTCATGTGCTTATTTCTGATTCCTTCTACTCTTTATATCCTGATCTCTTCTTAGATTCTGGTGGATTTGATACTTTACCCACGGTTTCTTATTCTTTGCCACCACAATCCAATCTTTTCGATATGCCAAAATTTGGTGAAACTAATTCCAAACATAACACTTATCAAGTCGGATTTGATGCTCTTTCACTTTCATCACTTGAATTGAAAAAGGACATGTTGCAAGATGATTTTACACAATTTATTGTTGAAAAAGACAATGCACTCATCCTTAGGGAGATCGAATATTCTACATTGCATATTCTTTCTTTGATTAGTTTGAATTTTAATGTTTATGCTTCACATTTTGAAACGATCAATCTCATCAAAGGAATCGTTCAAACCAATAATCTAATTGATGTCATGAATCCTCTTATGATGTGTTCCACGTTGATATATTCATTTCATCAAAGTCATAGTTTTCATCCTAATTTTTATGATAGGATCTTAGAATGGCTTGAAGATTCGTATCTAAAAAATCTTCATAATAAATATAAAGTCGTGCTTGCTTTGTTTCTACCTAAATATCTAGGAAGTAAGCATCACATGATTTTTTTAGATCCTATGTGTGAAGAAATTGATGAACACTTGGAGAATTGTCAGAAGGATGGGGAATTTCGGCATTGGCTGATGGTTATGTGAGGTCCCCATAATATTGATAAGTTTTCCAAACTTACTTACACTCTTACACACCATTATGACTCATATCACGACCATATTGTAGAATGGTTGGAAGATTCATACATCAAGAAGTTTCAAGGGAATGGTAAGGTCATGCTTGGTTTATTTTTAAATGATGATGATAATGGTAAGTATAATGTATTTTTGTTATTTTTCGATATACTACAATTCTTGTTAGTAATATTTGATCTTGTTTCCATTGCAAAATTGAAGATGCTCCGATGGTTACATTGGAAACATGACTTCACTTGGTATTTTTTATTTGTTTAGTAATCAGAGTAGGTTTAGGAGTAGGTTTGCTTTTAGTTTTATTTCTTAGTTTTTCTCTTTGTAATAATGCAATTATGAACACAAGTGGGCACACCAAGAGAACCATAGTATGAATGTTGTCAAGGAAGTCCACTTTAATTTTTTTTTCTCTGTTTTTCATTGAATATTCCTTTTCGAAAATGAAGTATCATTATGAAAATTTTAAATGAAAAGTAAAGAGATAAGTAAATTTGAACTATCATTTCAACCCTGACCTAAGGTGCCACGAGTAGTATTGTACTCATCTTAATCAGGATTTTTTTTTTTTGAGTCTCTTTTATTTTTAATAATAATGCTTGGTCAAAGTAGCATCTCATGCATCACTATCTCAAGAAAAGAACTTGCTCGCACATGATATTTTATATGATTTAGTTCTTCCTTTATTTTACAGTGAGATGCTAGTGGATCCAAAAGCTCAAGTTTATCTTCGGCCAAAATCATTTTCTGAAAATTTTTATTTTGCTATTTTGATTTTTTTTTGTACTTCTGATTTTGAATCCCATTAATAAAATCTGATTTGGTTTGTTGTGTGCTTTTGTTTTCTTTGATTATTTTGAATGAGTTTTCCTCTTATCTTTTTTTTGAATCAATATATTTATGATCAAAGAGATATTGTCGAAGGAAACATGTATTTTAAGACTTGTATTTTTCAAGCAATTTGAAATAAGTTCAAAGAGGTCCTAATATTAGGATATATCTCAGATAATTGATTTTTAAGTCAATTGTCACTTTCATTTTGTCCTCAAATTGTCTTTGCCAGAGTATTACACCAGAGATATGGTTTAAATATTTGAGAATTACGATGATCTTTAAACTTTTTACGCCATCCATTGTTAAGAACCAAACATCAATATAGCATATAAAAACCTCAGGACAAGTACTCAACGCCTTGAAAAAGAGATAATTTCAGATAATAAGCCTCTTCGAGGGGGAAACCTCCTTTTACCCCACTTAAATGTTCAAGTACAAGATGATTCAAAATGAAAATGTCTCCTTGGTATATA
>ML786728.1:113587-132620 GCA_009831015.1 Picea engelmannii | reverse complement strand
CGAGTGAGTTTGACCAATGTCTGCTCCAGGTACAGTGAGACTTCCCATCACCGTCACCTTGTGTAAGAACCTAAATATTATGGCCACTAAGGTTACCAATTCGCAGTCAGCCCCTGGGCGGGAACAGTCGACAGTTCGATCCGTACGTACGGGTAGGGTATCAAGCCCGAAACCAACTAAGAAGCTTCCACGCAGTAATTGTGGATTTACCTCAAAGTGATCCCCATAATACGATCCGACCACCACAATGAGTTAAACCACGGAGGGTTAGTCCCCGTAGCTTACCCGAATGCAACCTCGTGTGTAACCCTTGTGTGAGAGGGGGATCCCAGGAAGACTTAAACGATAACTGGATTTGACTCTCCCTAACTCAGGATGCTAATGTTCGTTTTGACAACTTTGGAGAGTTATGCTCACAGCCTAATCCAAAGTACTACACCTATTCTACTATTGGTGGAGGATCCTAGCGAAGAAAAAGTTCTAAATGATTTTTAATTAACGTTGATTTTTTATGGTTGTTCTTTACGCAAAGGGGTGCATGGAAGTGAAACAAATGGAATTATGACTCAAACCCAAAGAATGCATCGAACATGATAAACAATCATTTCCTTTCGATGAACATCTAGTTAAGGGAGAGAGAGAGTTCTTTCACTAACAAGCACAACTACGGAATGCCCTCAAACAATTCTTTTCTCAATCCAATCCTGATGTGATGCAGAAACTTTTAAATGCCTTCTAATATGCTCAATCAATCATGAAGATATCTTTAATTTTTTGCGTATGGATGATGATCAATACAACACAATCCTTATCTTTGCTAATTATCTTCTTGGTATGAATGAAACCAAACTAGCATAAGCAAAAGTCACATAAACAATACACCCTTCGTAGCAATCAAAACGAAAAATCAAAGAAAAGAAACAATCAAAGAAAAAACAAACTTCACACCCAAAAGCGATATTTGAAGAACAATGACCTCGACTGAAAACAAGATACAGAGGTTTGTAGACCTTTGATGACCTTCACCAGGGTTTTTCGCTGAACTGAAGAGAAGAGAAAAGCAATGCATAAGTTCCAATCTTTACTCAATGGAAAAACTCAATAAAAAATGGCGAAGAAGGCTACAAGATCCAACCAACAAGGTATTTATTCTTCAAAAAGACAGATGTCAAGTCTAGATAAGGAAGAAAAATTGACTCACTAGATCACTCAGCAAAAGAGCCACAGAGGCAAACACTGAAAAATGCAATTGTGGAGGGTTTTTTGGCCAAAAAGGGGCTGGCACTCTGTTTCCAAGGGAAAAGAGCGTTATAGCGCTCTGTGTAAGGCTATTAGGAGCGTTGGCGCTCTCTTGACACTAGTTTAGGGGCACCAAGGTCTAAAAGTCCCAGAAATGTCAAAAAAAATTCAAAAATTGAGATCTGAGCTTGACAAGTATGCTGAATGTGACAAGATAAGGAGCCAATCAGCTCATGAAACTAACCAAAGAGGGGTGAACCAGGTGTGAAACAATCAAGGGATAGAACAAGGCCAATGAGGAGAAAAATCCAAACAAGAGGTTTCGATTCGAGGGAATCCCCAGTGGAGTCGCCAGTTTCTGTTGTAGGAAAATCTCCCTGTGGACAGGTAGATCACCTCTAAGGCTTGACCTTAACCCTAGACAGAAAAATGCTTAACGTGGACACTGACTTCCTTTCCAATCTATCTAAATTAATGCATGAGAAGGGAGGATAGCAAAAGTACCTTTTAATCGACGTTTGTCCCTGCACGCTCCGAGTTGCGCTCCAATCCTTTGCTCCTCGCTAGTGTCTGTGGACAAAACAAGATACGACCACTTCCTACTCTATTGACATTATCTTGAAAACAGATCTATCAATAAATGACAAGTTCATGTAACATCAGGCACAAACTAGAAAGAAACAGGCCAAGCGTGTCATATTAATGAGAATAACGACAACAGTACTTACAATCGTAGATGCGAATGCAACAGCTTCGTCAAGTCCTCTTTGTCTAAACCTTGCCTGAAAGATCCACAACCTGGATAACAACAGCTTCACTGATCACTCTCCTTTGTCTGACTGTAAGTTTCCTCCAAGATCATAAGTTTCATATGTTCAATTCTTCTTTCCCTTTTCAGCTCCAGCACCACTTATGAGATCATAAGTTTGGTGTGATTCTCTATATTTCATTTCTCTTTCACCATTAGAAAGCTTGCTTATATAGCCTTGGAGAGGCTTCAACCACTTGAGATATCCTTGGGGAAGTTGAGGATTTGCCTCCTTCATTTGAGGATCTACCCTAGGATCATGGCTGGACTAGGGATTCGAATCCAACTGCCTTCCAAGAATGAAAATATGCTTCCCCCATTCATCTCAACAACTTAACAACCGCCCAGAATAGGTAGCGCTCCCTCAAAAGGGACATGGGAGCATTGTAGTGCTCCCTGGTAGGCTTTAGGGGGCGCCAACGCTCTCAAAATCTATAAGGCTCCCTCAAAAGGGCCAGGGGAGAGTTATAACGCTCCCTGACAGTGTAAGGGGGAGCGTCGGCGCTCCGGGATAGTGTAAGGGGGAGCGCTCCTCTCCAAAAACTCAGTTTTTGAGGTGCTTTCAGATGGCAAAAGTTTTGCAAGCCTGCTGACTCATTTCTCCTCTTGCAAATCAGATGTTTGAGGTGTTTCAAGTGTCTTTCTCATGTCGTTATAGGCATGACATAGGCATCATGGAAGTATTCTTTCTTTGACACTTTACGACACTTGTGAGCAACATGCGACACTTGCGACCTTGTGAGAAAAATGCAATACTTGCGACCTTTGTAATGACAACACTTGCGACACTATCAAAGTGAGTAATTGTGATGTGTAACATAAAGCACTTATGTGTGGGAAGTGTGTGTAAACCCATCGGGGTACTGAATAGGCTCGTTGGCAGTGGATAAATGCACACATGATACCAAGACAACTTCCTCAGGGTACTGAACAGGCCTGTTGGAAATGAAGCAATGTCGGTAGAGATGTAGCAGGTATATATTTTTAAATTAGCTTTTATGGAAGTATACATCATGTGGATACAACTATTGAATGGGATTAAAGCATTTGAGTGGGTTAAATGACATCCCTGTCGAGGCTATGGACTCTTGCTGGCAGCAATGGCTTTGTCAATGGTATTGAAGTTCTTTTATAAACATCGTGACTCTTTGATTAAGACATTATTTCAGGTCATAATCTTCTGCAAAGAAAATTCTATTGTTTGGTTATAACATTGATCTTATCCTAATACCTTATGATCTCAGAGTGGATTTATTTTAGGGAGCTTAAATCATTTTTTAAGTCTTATTATTTTCTTCCTAAGATGAAATATTACCAGATCAAAGATAAGTAAGTCGCCATTTGTTGGGCCCCAACAACTCCCCTTATATTTTTACAAAATTTAAAGGGCCCCTATTAGAATCTTGATAATTATAATGAGCTACATAATCAAACTTTTCAAATAGTTCCATTCCTTGGCTTGCTTTGAGACAAAATTAAGACATTCACTTTAGTATGAGTCATTTATTACAAGAGTATATGTCAAAAGTTAAAAACGAGCATAGAAATCTCAATTTAAACAAAAACGTTATTTTTTATCAAATGTTTACTTTTGTTTAAATTATGATTATGTGTTTATTCTTTTGCTCATTAGCAAGTTTGAATATTTTGAATAATGTGTTCAATACTTCATCAAATAATATCTTGGTTGGTTTCTCATTTTCATGAAATCATTTGGTGATGTTAATTAATTAAATTCTTTTTTTATTTTGCATCTCATTTCAAAATAATAATAATCAAAGAATTATCTATCATTTGTTTGATTTTGTAAAAAACTAAAATTAATATTTTTTTTTCCATTAACTTGAAGCTTCTAGATCATATTTGAAAGCAAATTATAAATAATGTTTATTTATAAGTTATAGTTAGTTTAAATTCATTTTTTATTTTTTTAGATTTTGTTTTATTCACAATTTTTAGGTTATTAATTTAGGTTTCTTTTTGTTTCACATGTTTCTATTATCAAATATTTGATACAGATCTGATCATGGCTTCATTTTATTATCCAAATACATTCAATATGATTGATCCAAAAATAATTTTGGATTTCTACAAATAATTTTATGAGCAACAACAGATAAAATTTGGAAAGGTGTCAAGATCAGACACACGATTTTCCGGGACTGATTGCAGCCAAACTGTGAGGAATTTGGAGAAACGGTTGAAAACCCAGAACCAAACTGGACCCATTTACCTTTAAGATAGAGAGTTTCCCAAACAAATGCACAATTTGAGAGATATTTGGGTCTCTTTTAGAGGAAAATTTCAGGTGGCGGAAATTAATAGTGACTCCCAGACTGTTCATTCATTTTATAAATATATGAGAAAGATCAGAGCCAGCCAGGGAGACCCAAGAATTGGAGAGAAAGATTTTAATCCTTTCTCTTTTGTATATTATTTCTTTTGTAAACTTTTTATTTCTTTTCAAATGGAGTAATGGATGGCTGGAATCTTTGGGAGAATGGACGGATATTTTCAAAGAAGAATATGGAATTCCAAGTTGCTTAATGGTTTTTGTCTTGTAAGTAAAATGGTTTTATTTTCATTATAATATATTCATATTCTTTGAATAATTTATTATGCATTGATTTAAATATCTTTAGTCTTTTTTATCAATACATGGTTAATTATTATTATTTATATATTAATTTTTCGAATCTTTACGAGTTTATCATCCAAAACAATTCTTCCATGACTACAATATGGGCATGTGATTTTGAGAAAGAATATGGGAAAGTAATTCATCTTTGGATTTAGACCTGTGTGATACTTATTTCATTTTATTATTTCATTATTTTTATATTATGAAAATGTTATAACGGTTGATTTTATCTTTAGCTTGTCAATTATATGATGTTTTCATACTATTAAATGTTATATGTTGCCCATAATTTCTTATTCCATTTTTTATGTGTGATCAATCAATCATTTGATTATTATGGAATTTATTTCTAATGTTAAATGATGGATAATATCAATACCTAGAATTGCGTTTTCTTTCATTCTTAAATATTGATTATCTTAACATCACACAATTTTTAATTAGTTGTCTTCCTGTTGTTTTTAATTTACTCCAATATCAAATACTTCTTTGAACGTATTCTAGAAGTGCTAGTATTGTTCTGTTATAGGTTTCCCTTAACAACAGTACATGCAGGAGCTCATACAACACAGAAAGATAAATACTAGTTTCCCTGATTAGTGATAGGTTATTATGTGTGTTATTTAGTTAAGTTGTTTATGAATGAAACAATCAATATATGCTTCAGTTTTGACTATCCACATGTTCATGTTTCATTAAATTTTTTTCAAGATTCTTTAAATTTATAAAAGAAAAACAATAAATATTTTTATGTGCTTTCTTTATCTCCTTCCTAGAAGCAATCATTTTTCCATTGATTTTCATAAGTTTCGATTAAAACTTGTATCTTGTAAATCATGTAAATAAACGAGACTTGTATATATTCTTCTTAAATACAACTACTATAGTTACATTTGAACATATGTACATATATATAGTGTGTTTAGTAATTAGTTTGTTATTTATATCTTTTATTTGTTTCTTTTAGGATTCTTAGATTGGCTAATGGAGCCATTAAACCCGTCAGAATGAGATACACCAAACGGCTTGGGTTATTTAGACAACCCCGGACCAGACTCGCTCTTCCAGTTGACGGACGATCAATTTCGCTCGTCAACAGTACCTTTCCTAAGGGGGTAGGGTCCCATCCTTAGTCAGGTATTGCTTATATATTAACATAGGATTTGATCTTTCAATTATGTTCATTTGTTTTGGTAATCATGAAATTTCTTAGTCTTCTTCAATTCCTATTTCGTAGAAACAATGTTGCAATTCATGTGTGGTTGATATTCAATTACTGTTAAAAGAATCTCTAACTTTAAGCTGTAATTCGACTTTGTTTTTATGTCCATGATTTCATGAACACAAATGTTGTTACATCTATGGATATTGAAATTTTCTTCAATTTAAATTATGTTGTGTTGGGATTTATGTTGTTGTAACTCATGTCACTATGTTTTCTTTTGTGTTGCATCTTCGTTGTTACAACTATGCTTCTACTTGCAATTTATTCTATTTTATTTTTTATTCATTATAGATTGAATAGTTTGGGATTGATATTACATTGGACAATGATCAATTGTGTGAACACGTAATTGTTACAATAGAATAGGAGCTTCATTCTACTTGATCAAGTTACCAATAGAACATAGTGTGATTTCAATTTCTGCAAAGTCTTCTTTCAATTTCTACAAGAGTGTTTTGAATTTTCGCAAGCTGTGATTTCAATTTCCACAAGTGTTATTTCAATTCCACAAATGTGATTTAATTTCCAAAAGTTTGATATTTATTTTCTTCTACTAGCATAATTTGGTGACTTAATTAAGTAACTTCAATCCTTGATTCATGACATGAGAAGTACTATAACGCTTTAGCTAAAACAACACTAATCTTTGCGTATATGGTGCATGAAAATTCGTAAGTAAGATATGACCCCCAATTGATAATTAAATGAACAACTCTTAAGTTTATAACTAATTTAATTAGGAAGTTATTGAAAATTCCATCATTTTTGGCGTAATTTTCAAGGCACTGTAAAAAAGAAGGTAGTGTTGTTTAGTTGTGTGGATTTTTCTTCATTTTGCTAGAATAAATGTTATGATTTCTTTTTAGTAATTTGTAGGATGATTTTCTAATATTTTCTATGCCCAAATATAGAGATCAACAGGGTAGATTTATTATCTCTTCCAAATACCATCGAAAATATAACAATACAAGTCAATCACAAGAGGGAAAGGAGATCAATCAGCTAAATTACTTATCCCCTACAACAAGTTATCTTGCCAAGAAAAATCCCAAAGCATATCCTCGGGAATCAAAGACTGGACAAGGGTCTCCTCACACAAAGGTTCATCTTTCAGAGGAGTAGTTCAATGAGAAATATCATTCCAGATAATTTTCATGGAGGCACCTTTAGAAACAAATAAAATACCTAAAAAAAAAATGATGCACGATGTTGTCAAGGAGGAACTGAATAATTTATTATTTCAAATCAAAGAAACATATTAGGAAACCAAGATGAATGACATTCCTCATTCAAATTTGGCAAAATTTCATGGGTTATCTAAAGAATATCCTAAAACCTTCTTCTTCAAGTTTGATGTACTTTGTAGAGGCTATGACTATGTGGCAGATGCCTATAAATTGAATATTTTCCCGCCACACTTAAAAGCATTTCAATATGATGGGTCATGGGTATCATATAGGAAGAAATAAATTAAACATTTTCTATATTTTTCCTCAAATTAAGAATAAAGAATCCAATGAGAGAATGTTCATTGGATCCAATCAAGTTCTATGGAATATGCAATGAGGACAATTCTACTCATAATTTTCCATCTTTTCCAAGATTAAAGAACATCTATCAAAAAGATGAGGAGCCAGAAAAATTGTGCTACCTCTTTCAAAAGAGACCCTAGAAACCTAGATCTCAAGTTATGATCCAAGATCAACATCAATATTTCAATTCATATTGGACTTGTTATCACCATAACAATTTTCAGATAGGATCCGAGTCTCATAAATTTAGTGAAGAGATACATTGCTATGGAAGCATGATAGTTTGGGGGATAAGGCAACATATGGCGAAGGCGCGAAAGGTAGGACCCGACAGACCATAGATTTTGAAGCAACCCAAATCAATGGCTAAGGCACATATCAGGCAATGAAGCAACGCAGAGGATAATTATTTGAAGGTGGGTTGGGGAAAACTACCATGGTTTTGTTCATGGACACGTGGCATCATCAGAGGCACATCAGGGAAAAAATAGGTCTATTCAAAACCATTTCCCCTAGTCCCCGATATCGATAGGCATGTTTAAAAGGAGGGCCCCTAGTATTATTTTATGATATTTCAAAGCATCTTGTCCTTGTGTTATATTTCCACTAAACTTTTAATACTTTTTCATCAGCTTCATCAAACTCCCATCACCTAAATCCTCCACTCAACTGATAATCCAAAATAGTCATGTCCTCCATGAGTGAACAATTCAGCAAATATCCCAAGCTTATACCTAGCCTTAATTCTTATCTAAATCCCTTAGTTTCATCACTTCATTCATTTTTACCCTTATATTAATATTCCCATTGAAAATAAAAAATATTTCTTTTGTTAAGCACCCTAATCCTATCTACAAAGTCATGTGTTAAGCCTCATATGCCCAAAGTCCTTAGAAAATAGAAAAAAGGGGTTTATTATTATTAATATAATTATTTTTATATTAAGATATTAATATTAATATTTAATCCAATATTTAATTCATGGAATCACATCAAATCATATCATGGGAATGAATCTCAATTTATAATGTGGAAAATTCAAAGGTTGGATGGAGGGCATGCATACATATCAGGGATTGAAATAGAGAGGAGGTTAATTATGTGAAGGCGGGCCGGGAAAAACTATCGTGGTTTATTTGGTGGACACATGTTTTTACATGGAGCAGATTGGAGGTAAAAGAAGTTTGAATTAAACCACTCTAGCCAAAACCCAATGTAATAAATGTACCATTTATCATATGTTTAATGTGCGACATTTTTCTAGTAGTGCATTTCAACAACAAATATGGAATATTTAATAAATGAAATTCCTCCTCACAGTGAAAAGGTTTTGTGGAGATAAGATTTGAGTTTTACAAATTAAAGACATTAATGCTTATTTCCATGAAAAATATTTAGATGGGAAGATGCACATTAAGGAAGACTTCGAAAATTATTTATCCAAATATTTATAGGAGTAAAAAAAGAAGATAAAAGGTATTTTACCAAAAACAGTAAATTGAAAAAAAAACACAGTAAATGTTTTTTCACAGTGAAATCGTAAATTGGAAAAACATAAAACAATAAATGTTTTTTACAATGGAATGGTGAATTGGGAAAACAAGACATGGTTTTAAAAAACCACGGGCATGAATTAAATTATGGAAATTTAATTCTATAGGATAGAAAAATATTTGGGAATTATTTTTATTTCAAATATATTATTCTCAAATATTTAATGAGAATATGGATAAATGGGATTAAATTTGAAAGAGTATAAGTGACATTTTAGAGAGAAGGTGGCAGAGGAAGGAGCTGAAGTGTCAGAGGAATCTACAGGGATCATGAAATGTTTTTTCTGAAAACTGTCATTTATAATCATTGTAGAAGATAAATCATTTCATTTCAGTTATTGTAATCAGTTACACACTGAAGGAAATCGAATTGTATAAGTGTTAGAGGTTCTGAGTGTATTAGTGATGGGTAGAAGTGCAAGGGCACAATTTTGGTGGTTTTGGACTCCATTGTAATTTTTTGGGACTGAATTGAATACATATGCAGAAGAATTTTGAACTGCTTATGAAAAGATTCTAATGTCTATGATATGAGTTTTGTCTTCCCTCATTGTATGTATTTCCTTTGTTTCTTTAATTCCATTTAAATTGTCTTCTATTTAAATTGGAGAGTTAAAGGCCCAGAATTTGTCTTGTGACGCTCTCATCTTAAGCGATTTAAAATGTGTATGTTTCTTCTTAGCTAATTCATAATTCATTTCCATAATGATCTGATGTAGTTATCTGTTTCCTCTTTCCTCTTACCACTCTGATTTATTTTAAGATACAACTCAGATTCATTGCCTCATTTAGGATTTTTCCTCTAGAGAGTTTTATCAGCTTATCATTGTTTTCATTCAATTTCATAATTTTGACTCCATATCCTTGTGTGTCCCTTCTCTTTTATTGGCCAACAAATGTTATAAAAACCCCCCAAAACAAACCAAATCTAGCCATTGTTCGTTAAAGAAATATCAAGTGACAAGAGAGAGACCTCTATGAGTTGAGAAGGCTATTGCCCAGCTCTGAAGTTGGTTGAAATAGTTACCTCTGTTGTTTTCCTATCAGCTAGACAAAATTTACAGAGTGCTAACATTCTAGGGCTGTTGTCGGTGATGAAATTGAAAAATGTTCCTTGGGAAGAATGACATGGTTGACTTCTAAGGTCTGAGAGAAACAAAAACTTAGGAAAATATTGGTTGTATTCCTTCTCTGGCGACTCCAGAGATTAAAAAATCAGTTTGAAGGTGATTCCACTGGTAGAAGAATCCAAAAATTTAAATTTTCACTAGCGACTCCACTCTCAATGCATAATCCATCTTCCAAAATATCATTGGTGACTCCACTGCTCAAAGATTAGTTCATTATCTAAAAGGTATGCTATATTGAATCGATATCATATTCCTGGATTTTCAAATCATATTCCTCACATAAATTAGCAAAAATATTTTCCTAAATTCGAAGATGGTAAAGGAAATGATGTTGCCTTGCACTTGATTAGATTTCACATGCACATATGTAAGTTGGGGGTTGAATTTTATGAGGATTGTTTGATGAAAATGTTTATGGCTACTTTAGAGGGGAGAGAAAGATTATGCTATGAAGGTTTAAAACAAGGTATCTTATACTCTCTTAAATATTTCCATATAACATTCTTTAAGCAGTATGGAGAATCTAATTCTTCATCCTTGGAGTTTGAAGATTGTTGTGAATTTTGTAAACATTTCATTAAGTAACTTGATTTTTTTTTTGGAAACAAAGAGTGTATGAATGATGAAATCATAGAATCCCTTTAGGAATATTCAGCCCAACAACAAATAGTAGACCCTCCTTTGGTTGAAGATGAAGTTGATCAAAAAATTGTTGCTAAAAGTCATTTTCCTTTTCCTAAACGTGATGAAGATATTCAGCAAGACAAAGTTTTTCAAAGTTGGCTTTCTTCCCCTATGAAGGATGTGGTTGTTCAAATTCTAAGTGGCCTAGACATGGATGAGTATTCTGAAACCACATCTATGGAAACTTCAAGCAATGAACAAACAAATGACATAGAGTTTCAGGAAAGAAACAAAACAACATATGTCATTTTTCAATCAGAAATACAGAAAGATAATGAAGAGGAAGTGGTTTTATTTGATTCATTTGAAAATCATGGTTTTGAAAGTGAATCCATGTGAATTCTAGACTTTGAAATAGTACATGATGTTATCTTTTCACATTTGCAAGAAGATTATGAGCAAGAACTTATTTCTATTAATTCATTTGAAAGTCAAAATGGCATCCCTCAAACAAATTTCCAGAATTTTAATGAAAACAAATCAGAATTGTTTGATGAACAAGAGGATAGCCTTAATGCACAAAATATGGCTGTCATATTTGAAGATGTGGAAGAATGTATGAATGTTTTTTTTGATATGCATGGAAGAGTAGAAAAACCTATTACTGCTATTTCATTTGAAAATGTTCTCAGAACTGAAGAAATATAGCAAGAGCAACAAATACTTATGAAAGAGGATTGTCTTTATGTTTTTGCTCATCAAGAAGAAATGATTTTTCATGGTTTTCAAGATCTTGTGGCCATCCTAATATAGTATTTAGTGAAGGAGGAGTTTGTTTCATTCATAAGTTCAGGTTTTGGATTTAACTTGTGTTTTTAGCTGCCATCTTTTACATTTGTCTATCTTCTTAAGAAAGATGTGATCGGAGAAAAATCGGGAAGCCAATTGCTTGATTGGTTGCATTGGCACTTTAGCATCACTTGATTAAGTATTCATTTCAGCAGTTTTAGAGTATATAAGAGTATGCAAATAATCTTGTTGGTCAAGCATTTTTAATTTTGGATTTATAGTAGTTTGTACAATCAGATTTTAGTGGTGTATTCAGTGTTCAATATCCAGTTGAGAGAAATGTACATAGTTTGGTTTTTAGCAGACACTGGTCACATGGTAGGAGCAGGGTACACACACATGTTTTGGGATCATCCCAATGGGATCAGGCACCGGGTCTACGAGTTCTTTTCTACCTCACAGGGAGAATAGCATCCCTAGTTGGAGCCTATGTTATCACCATAATAATTTTCAGATAGGATCCAAGTCTCGAAAATTTAGAGAAGAGATACATTGCTATGGAAGCATGATAGTTTGGGGGATAAGGTCACATATGTCATCATATGGAAAAATATGGTGGAGGCATTAAAGGTAGGACCCGACAAATTATAGATTTTGAAGTAGACCAGATCAACGACTAAGGCACATATCGAGCAATGAAGCAACACAGAGGATAATTATTTGAAGGCGGACTGAGGAAAAATACCATGGTTGTGTTCATGAACATGTGGCATCATCAGAGGTACATTGGGGAAAAATGTGGTCTATTCAAAACCATTTTCCCCAATCCCCGACATCGATAGGCACGCATAAAAGGAGGGCCCCCGACATTATTTTATGATATTTCGAAGCATCTTGTCCTTGTGTTATCTTTCAAATCATATTTTAATACTTTTTCATCATCTTCTTCAAACTCCCATCGCTTAAATCCTCCACTCAACTGATAATCCAAAATAGTCATGTCCTCCATGAGTAAAAAATTCGGCAAATATCCCAAGCCTATACCTAGCCTTAATTCTTATCTAAATCCCTTAGTTTGATCACTTCATTCATTTTTACCCTTATATTCATATTCCCATTGAAAATAAAAAATATTCCTTTTGTTAAGCACCCTAATCCTATCCACAAAGTCATGTGTTAAGCCTCATATTCCCAAAGCCCTTAGAAAATAGAAAAAAGGGGTTTATTATTATTAATATAAATATTTTTATATTAAGATATTTATATTAATATTTAATCCAATATTTAATTTATGGAATCACGTCAAATCATATCATGGGCACGCATCTCAATTTATAATGTGGAAAATTCAAAGGTTGGATGGAGGGAGCGCATACATATCTAGGACTGAAATAGAGAGGAGGTTAATTATGTGAAGGCAGGCTAGGAAAAACTACCATGGTTTATTTGGTGGACACGTGTTTTTACATGGAGAAAATCGAAGGTAAAAATAGTTTGGATTAAACCACTTCAGCCAAATCCCGATGTAATAAATGAACCATTTATCATATGTTTAATGTGCGACATTTTTCGAGGAGTGCATTTCAACAACAAATATGGAATTTTCAATAAATGAAATTCCTCACGATGAAAAGGGTTTACGAAGATAATATTTGAGTTTTATAAATTAAATACATTAATGCTTATTTCCATGAAAAATATTTTTATGGGAAGATGCACATGAAGGAAGACTTGTATAATTCTTTATCCAAAGATTTACAGGAGTAAAAGAAGAAGATAAAAGGTATTTTACCAAAGACGGTGAATTGGAAAAAACACACAGTAAATGTTTTTTCACAGTGAAATCGTAAATATGAAAAACATAACACAGTAAATGTTTTTCATGTGAAATGGTAATAGTAAATGTTTTTTACAGTGGAGTGGTGAATTGGGAAAACAAGATAAGGTTTTAAAAAACCATGGGCATGAATTTAATTATGGAAATATAATTCTACATGATAGAAAAATATTTGGGAATTATTTTTATTTCAAATATATTATTCCCAAATATTTAATGAGAATATGGATAAATGGGATTAAATTTGAAAGAGTATAAGTGACATTTTAGAGAGAACATGGTAGAGGAAGGAACTGAAGCATCAGAGGAATCTGCAGGGATCATGAAACGTTTTTTTTCCTGAAAACTATCATTTGTAATCATTGTAGAATATGAACCATTTCATTTCAGTTATTGTAATCAATTACACACTAAAGGAACTTGAATTGTATAAGTGTTAGAGGTTCTGAGTGTATTAGTGATGGGCAGAAGTGCAAGGGCACAATTCTGGTGGTTATGGACTCCATTGTAATTTTCTGGGATTGGATTGAATACATATGCAGAAGAATTTTGAATTGTTTATGAAAGGATTCTAATGGCTATGATATGATATTTGTCTTCCCTCATTGTATGTATTTCCTGTGTTTCTTTAATTCCATTTACATTATCTTCTGTTTAAATTGGAGAGTTAAAGGCCCAGAATTTGTCTTGTGACGCTCTCGGCTTAAGTAATTTAAACTGTGTATGTTTCTTCTTAGCTAATTCAGAATTCATTTCTGTAATGCTCTGATGCAGTTATTTGTTTCCTCTTTCCTCTTACCACTCTGATTTATTTTAAGTTACAACTCAGATTCATTGCCTCATTTAGGCTTTATCCTCTGGAGAGTTCTAACGACTGATCATTGTTTTCATTCAATTTCATAATTTTGACTCGATAGCCCTGTGTGTCCCTCCTCTTTTTCCCGAACAAATTTTATAAAACCCCCCCAAAACAAACCAAATCTAGCCATTGTTCATTAAATAAATATCAAGTTACAAGAGAGAGCCCTCTCTGAGTTGAGCAGGCTAGTGCCCAGCTCTAAAGTTGGTTGAAAGAGTTGCCTCAGTCATTTTTCTATCAGCTAGACAAAATTTATAGAGTGCTAACAAGACTAATCCTTCAATGAAATATGCTTTTGAATTGTTGGGTATGCCAACACAATAATGGGTAGCTCCCCCTCCTAACTAGTTATGTAAAGAAGGATGGAGAAATCCCACCATGGGAGGACCTCAACAACCTATGACATAGCCACCCATGCAACTTATTCCTCCTCCCCAAATGCATGCATCCACATCCTCCCCTCCTCGACAACAACTACTTGTAAAACTCATACCTAACCCAAATAATGGTAGAATAGGTCAACCAACGCAATTCGTTGGAGTTGCAACCTACCCTACTTACTCCATATCTTCCCTAGACTATAATTATATTCACCTTAGATATGCGAAGACTCTAACCAAGGATGAACCTCACATTAGCATCGAATATCTAAATGAGGAAGTATCAAATGAAGAATAAGAACAAAATCAATCTCAGTAACCTTCAAAACCTAAAATTGCCCACCCTACACTACACGACCCACCCTATCCTGAGAGGATAAATCGAGAAGAACCTTATACACAACATATGTTTGATTTCTATGAGAAATAAAAAATGTGTGTGTCAAAATACCTCTATTTCAAGCAATTAAGGATGTACCTATTTATTCAAAGGAGGTAAGAGAACTTTGTTCGAATAATCTTGGTATGCAACAAAAGGATTGCAAAACTAATCATGTGATGGGAAAACTATCAGACCCAATGATGAGGGGGATTTCTCGGAGCTACATACTTTGTGTTGGATTACTGAGTGGGGGGGTGAATCAGTAATAGAGAAATTTAATCCTTTTTAACCATATAATTGAAGTGTTATATCAATGTAGCATTATAATCCAATAACTACAGATTAAATAAAGAATGAATAAATGAACAGTCATACACATACACAGTACACCAGTGTTTTACGTGAAAACCCTAAGCAAGAGAAAACCACAAAATATTTTTTCTTATATGTCTTGAAGAATTACATTCATTTGAAGCACCAACTTCCTTTGTTTTCCAGCTGCAACTGAAAGGAGGCTCCAACCCTCTAGTTTCTCAGGCTACAACCTAAGGGAAGCTCCAACTCCCCAATTCTCTGGCTACAACTAGAAGGAGGCTACAACCCCCTATGTTCTTTGGCTACAAATAGAAGGTGGCTACAACCACCTATCCTTGCCCTGTCCAACTGCCCTGAAGTAGAAGTAGAATGATGGAACCATTGTCACACTATCACTATGAGATATACCGATGTAAACCTGTACCAAACAACCTATACCATGCATCAACCATGCATCAAGCTGTACCTCAACCTGTAATCAACCTGTACCATAAACAAGTGCATCAACCATGCACCAACCTATAATCAACCTATACCATAAACAAGTGCATCAACCATGCACCAACATGTACCTCAACCTATAATCAAACTATACCATAAAAAAGTTCATCAACCATGCACCAACCTATATCTCAACCTGTAATCAACATGTACCATAAACAAGTGCATCAACCATGCACCAACCTCTACCAACCAACCTATAATCAACCTGTACCATAAACAAGTGTAGCAACCATGCACCAACCTGTACCTCAACCTGTACCATGAACAAGTGCATCAACCATGCACCAAACCTGTAGAAATAACCTGTCACAACAACTTGTCCAAACAACCTATCACAACAACCTGTCTCATCCATTTTATCAACCAAATCATATCTACTCACCAATATCAATCACCAACATAACTCTCAAATATGTGCATCAACTAAGTATAACAAAACAACTCATAATCATCACCAAGATCAATGTGTGCTTCTGATAATACAAGTATGCTACATCATCCATAAACCATGTGCCAACAATACTACTAACAAGTGCATCCAACCATGTACCAAGTATGTACCAATCATCTATCAACCACTCATCAACTATGACTCATCAATATGTATCAACATCATAAACTATACACCTCACGTATGTGCCAACTCATCAACTACTTGTCTCAACCATGTACTCAACATGTACCTCAACCAAAATCCCTCATCAATTTTATCATACAAATCTGTTTTGTAGATCTATAATAGACCTGGTGTATATTATCACATTATTTCAAACCTTCATTAACTTTAACAACACAAGACTATCATTTTCATCAAACTTTTCTTTAGTCTCACATGCCTAGTTTTGGATTAGTCAAGAACCCTAACTTGAAGTAATCATAACTTTGAAACTGTAATGTATAAAGATCTGAAACTGATACACATTTTTATTAAGTTTTTTTTATGAAATTCCTCTAGGTTTCACTACTTGGAACGTCTCATAAAAGGATTTATAGCAAAAATGGCACACCTTGCTGAATTCTGGCTTATTCTAGAGAGCGACCTTGTAGAGTGTGCCCCGCACGGAATATTCATTTAATTGATATGAATATGTTACAAATCATACTAAAGACTATACCCTAACCAACACATTTTGTCTCACTTAATTTGTATATGTTATGAAGAATTTATGAAATTTTTACCCAAAACACATGTTTTTTACTAGTTTCAGGACTAGCCACAAACCCTATTTTCCACGGAGTATAACTCCCAAAATAGAACGACCCACAAGATAAATGTTTTACCCAATATAATTCGGTATGTTTTTATCAATGGAATAAAAATTTCACGGTCTAAAGCATTATAGAAAAAAAATTATAGTGAAAATGGGGAGATGACCTGTAAATAACATACCTTAGAAAACACCATCAAAAGAATTTATCATTCCTTGCATTTCATACTTCTTTTCTTCACCTTCCCTCATAAATTAGGATTATATATCCTTGGTTACCTCATACACCTATATATATTCAATATTCTCAAGTGTAATTTAAATGAGAGAGCCTTTCCTCTTATTTATACTCTCCAAGTAGGTTCCTTAAAAACATATTATAGGTCACTTGGCCCACTTTCCTTATTTTAGTGTTAACCCACTTCTAATTTCTCCATTAAATTTATTATTGAAATAATTTATTTTGTATTCACTTTGAATTATAATACACTCATCACTTCACTTTATTATTTACCTTTTGAAATCTCTTAAACCACTTTGACTACTTTGACCTTTTGGGGCTTCTAGATGACATATGAGGCTCCTCCAACTTTGTAAGGCCATAAATCTCAAACCGTGAGGATTTATGTGAAATTCCACATACCACAAAAAATGGAATGACATGTAATATCCATCTAGAATATTATTCCCTTCAAATATAGAAAAAATCATACCGTTATCAATCAAACAAACTTGGGTCCATTACCCAAACCTAGGTTCTCCAACTTCACATGGTCATAACTCTCTAACCCTGAGGATTTTTGTGGCGTTCTACATACCACCAAAAATGGTATGACAAACACTATCCATGTAGGATAGTTTCCCTGACAAATTCAATGTCCTTCATCTCATTATTCCACAATTAAGCATGGGTTCTCTTACTCTGCAAAGCGTCTTCCCGTGAGGGATTTCACCATAATGGGACCCCTTTGGAGTTCATCCATATTTACTTCTTATCAACTATGACAAAAAAATAATGAGTCATATTTACATAAGACAATCTTGGGTCCATTACCTAAACCTTTTGGCTACGGGGATTTCTTGAAGGGTTGACATCAATGACAACCAATCTTAATCAACACTTTGACCTTGGCAGTCTGGGCGTTAATGTGAAAATCAACATTACACTTATCAGTAACACATTAATCAACCTTGGGGCCACCGTCAACATCATGGCATGTGATACCATGGAATCCTTAGATATTATAGGCCTTAGGGGAACCTTCACTTTCCTCCAGTTCGTTGATAGATCAACCATTAAACTAGATGGAATTCTAGAACATGTAGTAATATCTCTACATTCGTGGGAATATCTTGTTGAATTCATGGTCCTACAACCCAAAACCTCTCTGGGAGGGTGTCCATTAATCTTGGGATGACCTTGGTTGGCCACTATTGATTCCTACATTAGTCGTCAGTCAGTCAACGTGACCATTTTCCATGGGACATCCACCAAACAATTAACCCTCTACCCTCTCACTAAACACAACTTAAACATAGAAACACCACTTTGGAATGATAAAGAATAGATTGATGAATAAGGGTAAGCCCATAAAGTCCTCTCCATATATCAATACCTAGCCATAAGAGATAAAACAAAAAACAAAATCAATGATTTTATAGCCTTTTTCTCTTCCTCAAGAAATACACATATTCTTGAGCACATTATGCAACCAGAAACTCAGTATTCGTTATCCTTAGCAAGCATATCATCAATCAAACATGAAACTACACAAGAAATATACCAAGGATCCCTTATAGAAACCATAGAGATTAGCCTAAGGAAAACCTTGAAATCAACTAAGGACTAACCAACCAACAAAAGGAGCGTCTAGTTCAAGTGTCGCAAAAGAATAGTGATTCCATCGCCTGGAATTACTCTGACATGAAGGGGATCCATAATGACTTGTGCACACATAATATATATATATATATATATATATATATATATATATATATATATATATA
>ML786728.1:72548-109516 GCA_009831015.1 Picea engelmannii | reverse complement strand
AACTGGTTTACTATCATGCATCTGAAACTTCTTAAGCATTTCTTGAATATACTTTGTTTGAGAAATGAAAATACCCTTATCAAATTGATTAATTTGCAAGCCTAATAAAAACTTCATTTTACCAAGCATAGACATCTCAAACTCATTTTGCATACATTCAACAAATTGTTTGCTAAGGTTCTCATCATTAGTTCCAAAAATAATGTCATCTACATAAATTTCTACAATGACCAAGCTATAATTCTCTTATTTGATATAGATATTATTGTCAGTGTTACCTTTCCTGTATCCTTCCTACCTCAAGTAATTATCAAGCCTAGAATACCAAGCCCTTGGTGCTTGTTTTAGTCCATTTGATAAACTTTAATGTTTTTAGAACTAGTATAGGCTAAAAACAACCTAATAGATTTCATTCTTGCAACAGGAGAAAACGTTTCTCCATAATCAATTCCTTCTACTTATGCATACCCTTTACAAACCAATCTAGCTTTATTTCTTGTTACTTTTCCTGCTTCATCCATCTTATTTCTAAAAACCCATTTATTCCCAATAACATTCTTGTTCAATGGTATAGGAACCAATTCCCATGTTTTATTCTTTTCAATTTGACTAATCTATTTGTTCATTGATTTCATCCAGTTTTCATCTTTAATTGTTTCTTCAATATTTTTGGGTTCAATCAAAGAAATTAATGATACTTGTTCATGGGCTGAAGTGGATTCTAGCCTTCTACTTCTTGTTCCAACAGTTGAATTTATGTCACCAATGATTTGTTCTTCAAGATGATTTTTCTGTATTCTTTTGCTTGGAGTCTTTGATGGAGTTATGATTTTGGATGGAGTTGTTCCCTGTATTGATGTAGAAGTTAACTATTCATTATTATAAGTCTTAGTTTCTTATGTTTCACTTACTTACTTATCCATCTTATGTTTGCCATATATTTCATGTATTTGTTGATCCTTTTGTTTAGATTTGGACTTCAAAAATGAAGACTCATCAAACTTTACATCTATAGATTAAACAATCTTTCTTAATATGAAATTATAACATTTATAAGCCTTTCTTGAACATGAATATCCAACCAATATGCCTTCATCAGTTCTAGAATCTAATTTTCCCACATGTTTATCAATTCTTTTAATGTAACACTTACTCCCAAATTTTTTAAAATGTTTTATGTTTGTTGGTCTTCCTTTCCATAATTGATGGGGTGTTTTATCAGTATTATTTCTTAGTAAACTTATGTTCAAGATGTGTATAAAAGTATGAATAGCTTGAGGCCAAAATATATTATTCAATCTAGACTCATTTAACATTGTTCTTGCCATCTCCATAACAATTTTTTTTTCTTTCAAGAACACCATTTTGCTCAGGTGTTTCTGTAACAGAGAAATGTCTTTTAATTCCATTTTCATTACAGTAATTGTTAAATTCATTTGACACAAAATCTCCTCCATTGTCTGAACTTAAGCAGTTAATCTTCATATCAATTTCATTTTCAGTCAATTCTTTGAAAACTTGAAAGCAACTAAACGTTTCAGACTTCTTTTTTAATAAAAACAACCAAGTCATTCGAGTAAAATCATCCACAAACAACAAAAAGTATCTTTCACCATTTAGACCTATTGTCCTCATAGGTCCACATACATCAACATGTATTATTTCCAAAGGTTTTGTTGTAGAATATTCCTTTGTTTTAAACTTGACTCGAGTTTGTTTACCATGTTGACATTGTTTACAAATAGAGTTGGAAAGATTCTTTATAACAAGTAAGCTTATTATTGCCTCTTTTTTATTTAGCTGAATCAAATTTTCAAAGTTAATATGTCCAAGTCTTTTATGCCATAACCATCTTTCATCTTCATGTTCAAGATAGCAATTTTCATCCTTCTCATCTAAAATGTATATGTTATTTGATGTCCTTGTAGATGTTCCAACTAACTGATTTTTTTTAACATCCCTGATTTGACATTGTTTAGTATAAAATATCATAAGGTGCCCTTTATCACATGTTTGACTTACACTCAACAAGTTACGTTCCATATTTTTAACCAGTGAAGCATTTTCAACCATTATGTCTTTGTTCAAACAATCAGTGCCTCTTCCAACTATTCGAGTTGATTGTTCATTACCAAATGTGACTGTACCTTCTTTTCTTTCATCCAAAGAATCAAAGATTTGTTTTCTTCTTGTCATATGTTTTGAGCATCCACTGTCCACACACCACTTAACTTTATGATCATCTTGTAAAGCAATTTTTCACTCTTCAATTTCTAAATGATCATTTTTCCTTTTCCAATAACTAGTTTTATGATTTGTGTATTGGTTTATCACAGATTTTTGAAAATTCATTGGACAATTTCTTGAAATATGTCCAAAGTTATTACACCTATAGCATTCAACTTCAAATTTCAAAGCATCAAATATTTTATGTGAGTTGTTCACATTGTTTTGAATAGATTTATCATTTCTTCTTTCATATTCAAGTCTAGATATTCCATGATTGTTATATGCACTTATGTTTCTCGAAAAAACATTACAAAAAGATGCATTGTGTCCATACTTATAACAAAAGAAACAGTAACCTTAAAACCTGTTTTGATGTCTGCCAAAATGTTTTCTATGCACTATCGAAGCCTGATTATCTTCTTGTTTTTCTGATCCCTTCTTCTTATAGGTGTTTTTCTCATTTGTATGCTTTGTACCTGCTTTTTCAAAACTTGAACTAGAGCTTGTATTAGTAACTTTAGACTTATACCCAATTTCAGTCTTATCATAAGTTGATCTTTGACTATAGATAATTTGATCTAATACTTGAGAACTATGATTCATATTATTTTCTTGTACTTTCTTTCTCAATAAAACTACTTCAAGTTTTAAACCTTCATTTTCCTTATCCTTCTCTGCAAGTGCACTATTTAAAGATTCTTCAGTCACTCTAGCCTCTTCTATTTTGATTTTTAAGTCAAATAACATGATCTCAGTGATTTCAATTAAATTGTTTGACTTCTGTAATTCTTGATCTAAAATCTCAATCTCTCTTTTAGTAACTGGTGTGAGATATGAAGAAATGTGTCCCTTGTTTGGACCATCACACTTCTTCATTTTAAATTAACAATAATATCTATTATTATTTAAACATTATCATGAAGGATTTTAATTTAGTGACAGTGATTTTCCTCTCAAACCTTGCCTACCAACCCACTGGAGGACTCTCCTCAACAGAGTGAGGTCCAAGACACCGCCACTCCATGAGTGGAAGGCTCTGATTCTCTAGAGACCTCTCAAATTTCTCACAGTTTTGAGAGATGTATTCTTCGAGTAAATGCTTCCAGAGATATTATTGTTGAAACTTTTGGAGTACCAACTGGACCATTCATAGGTCCTGAAGGTCAGGATCCTTTTAGGTCTCCTCACATTCTGATATGGGATCTTTTCAGCCCCAGCACAAGTGTCAATATCTTCGTCGAGTACGAGTTTCCTGAAACATCTGATATAGAAAGTACTCTTATTATGACAGCCTACCTGTTTGACGGTTCCAACACCCCTTCAGCATATCCCAACTCAACCATCCTCCTTCAAACACCCCATTCTACAATGGTCCCAAATACTACTACTCCCATCAGGAATACAGTGGCTAGCCAAGCTCCCATTGGCACGTTGCTTTTGCCCAGACTCACCCCAACACTTCCTCTCGGATATCATGCGTTGAATGCTTCTATTCCTGTTCCTACACAAGTCCCATCTGGAACTACTGGCATTTCCACTCCTTATGGGCACAATCTTGTTCCTTCTTTTATTCTAACACTTCCTTGGACCCCTTCTAGAGGTTCATTTCCATCCCATATCAGAGGAACCAACCCTAGTGGCACCACCCAGTCTTTCACACCTAATTACTAGATTTATGTTGGTGGACAATTTCACCCTGGAGACCAAATGCAATCCCCTTTTGGAGGTCAAATCCTAATTAGACGCAACCCCCATTGGAGGGAAACCACCACATACCCAACCCTATGGAAAGAACATACTTGCAGCCTTGGCCCAGTATTGGAACTATCTTATCCAAAATAATCCTCAACCGACTAGGGGGCAACAGCCTCAAGCTAACTCTTTCATACCCACTAGTACAGGCCAACCATATCCAGGTCCGTCCAATCCAATTTTGGGTTTGAATGCTCAACCCAATGTCCCTGTTCAAGGGAACAACCCTAACCAATACAACCCTATAAGTTACATGCGTCGACACCAACAAATGAATCTGCCTGTATCTTATGATTATATGAAAACTACTTATGATCCTGCTGGTATACCTACGGGACTTCCTCCCCAAAGTCACCAGTACCCCCACATGAATAGATAGTTACCCTTCTTAGCCACCCTGTACTTCCCTAGTCTGTCTAGAATTTTAAATGATCCTATCAATCACTCTCCTCAATGGCTCGTAATACCGACCAAACTACCATCCGAGATTCCTAAATTCGATGGTAAACCGGGAGAGGACCCAAACAATCATGTAATGACTTTCCACCTTTGGTGTTCATCCAACTCTCTGATGGATGACTCTATTCGATTACATCTTTTTCAGTGAACTCTCATGGGTTCAGCTGCGAAGTGGTATATAGAATTACCATGAGGCTTCTTCACTAACTTTAACACCCTCACCATGGATTTCCTCACCCGCTACCAGTTACCAATCCGTTACGAAACGAGAACCGGAATTTTGAGTACTTTCAAACAAACCAAAGCCACTCATATCTCTGATCAGTTGCTGGCAGAGTGGTTCACGGAATCTTTAGTGAATGACATCACTCATGACATCACCATGGGTGGATTTTTCATAGAAGAACAGGCAATCAGTCATGCTCAATACCTCGACCTCTTTTACTCACAAACGGGTACTCTTTACGATTTACTCCCTAATGCACCTCGTCCTTCTACTACCACTACTTCAACTACTCATGCTACTTCACATGCATCTGATGGTGTAATTGGCACCTTCCATGGTCAACCCCACTCCGCACAAGCCTCTACCACCAACCCCAATTCTATTGCTTATAATTTTCAACATGCTTTGTCTCCTAGTCCTCCCACCGGCAAGACTTCTGAGGTGAACTCTGTTCAATCTACCCCTTCCAGAAATAATAAATATAAAAAAGGGAAGGGTAAGAATAAGGAGGATAAAATAATCTGCAATCTGAGAAGACCAAAACACAACCTGTTGATGATGAGGATAAGAACAAACCTCGATACCCTTGTCTTATCTATGGCAATGATCACTACACTAAGGATTGTCCAAGACATGTCGAGGTTACCAAGTTCCTTCAAGGGACCCCGAAACTGCCTACATCAGTCGTGTTGTTGCAACCCTTCCCTTCTCAACAGCAGGCCCAATTGGCCATTCATGACCAATCTTCCCCCTCCACTACTTCGTATGCCCTAATGTGTACTGTTGATTCAATGAAGAATGACATCAAACTTACCACTCGAGCCAAATATTATTCTTCCTCCAAGGAGAAAGTTGACAAAATACCACCTTCATTGGTTCAACCATCTCCCTTGGCTCCACCTACCAATGGTCCTCTTCATCTCGAATGACCGAGCCTAGATACAGTTCTTCGCCCTCACCCAAAGGGTGTTGTTCGAAAGTCTACATTCAATCCTCATGTGCGTGTTGCCCAGAACTACAGTATTGTAGAGGATCTGACCCAAACACCATATGCAATGTCAACCCTTGAAGTCCTTCAAAGTTTTCCTACACAACGGAAGGCACTATTGAAAGCTATTGGTGGAATTGACCCTACAGATACAAATTTAATAATCTTTGACTTGGAAGATCACATTCCAAAGTTACCCCCTCAACTCACATTTCAAATACAAGTTATTGTCTCCGACAAGAACATTTGTAGAAAAATTATCGATGAGGGTGCCTCAATGTGTATTATGTCTATTGCCTGCTAGAAAGCCATCGACTCTCCTCCCTTAACCAAATCACACAACATGCTCAATACCTTTAATGGATCTGGATTTAGGCCTATTACGTTAGAAAGAAAAATGGTCAATGTTGAAGTTGAGGTCTTTGATGCTCCTCTCGATTACAACCTTTTACTTGGCCATAGATGGATCCATTCCATCCATGTAGTTGTGTCCACTCTTTTCCATGTCATACATTTCCCACATTAGGGAAAAGTAATTATGGTTGACCAATTGGCCTTCTTTAACTTTGATACACGTACCAACAACGTACCTTTCATTGCAAAGACACCCCCTACATATGAGAATGTCGGTGTGGGTCTTCCAAAATATTCCACTCTAGTGGGTAATTTCCCCATCCCACCACCCAATGTTCCACCTCCTTTGCTTGCCCCGATCAAAATGATATCCACCTTTGTCCGTGAAACTCTCGTGTATTCTGACCCGTGGGTAGTATCCACACCCAGTGATTATCTTTGCTATGGTGACCAGATACCCTTAAGTTCAGTTGAATCCACTTACCAAGCCATTAAATCAACATCCCCCTCTGCCCCCTCTCTTGGAAATTCAACTCCTGATCCTTTTCACATAATTTTTCCCATGGATGAGATGATTATATTGGTTATGTCCATGGAGGACACTCCTTGGGATGATGGACATCATCGTTCTATTCTTTTCCTGGAACAACACACCCTCGAGAGTTACTAATGGATTTTGACTCCATCAATCGTTTTCATTATTACTTTGGTTCCCGACTCCACCCATGATGTGATATACAAAGGGAAATTAAGCAACATTTCATCCACCATTCCCCTCAACAGATCTATCAAACCTGGAGTTGTTGAAAATGTGCACATCGGAGCTTCATGTTCCACTGATGAAGTTGGCATGTATAAATCCCGTTTTCAAGAATTTTGTGACGTCTTCACCTGGAGCTATGAATATATGTCTGGTATTGACCTCGATATTGTTGTACATGAAATAAAGACATACCTGGGTGCTAAACCCATCTGGAAAAGACTTTTCCTAGCCCATCCTCATAAACCAACTGCTATCAATATGGAAGTCGAGAAACTTCTTAAAGTTGGCTTTATTTATCCCATGGCTTTAACTGATTGGGTATCCAATCTTGTTCTGGTAAACAAGAAACAAGGTACAATCTGTGTCTGTGTTGATTATAGGGATATCAACAAATCTTTTCCTAAAGACAACTTTCCCACCCCCTTCATTGACCAAATCGTCGAGGATTGCACGAGAAGTGAAATCTTCTCTCTGATGGACGGTTTCTCCAAATATAATTAGATCAACGTATTACCCACGGAACAACACAAAACCACTTTTATTTGTCCTTGGCCCAATATTGGAACTATCTTATCCAAAATAATCCTCAACCGACTAGGGGGCAACAGCCTCAAGCTAACTCTTTCACACCCCCTAGTACAGGCCAACCATATCCAGGTCTGTCCAATCCAATTTTGGGTTTGAATGCTCAACCCAATGTCCCTGTTCATGGGAACAACCCTAACCAATACAACCCTATAAGTTACATGCCTCCACACCAAGAAATGAATCTGCCTGGATCTTATGATTATATGAAAACTGCTTATGATCCTGCTGGTATACCTATGTGACTTCCTCCCCAAAGTCACCAGTACCCCCACGTGAATAGATAGTTACCCTTCTTAGCCACTCTGGACCTCCCTATTCTGTCTAGAATTTTAAATGATCCTATCAATCACTCTCCTCAATGGCCCATAATACTAACCAAACTACCATGCGACATTCCTAAATATGATGGTAAACCGGGAGAGGACCCAAACAATCATGTAATGAATTTCCACCTTTGGTGTTCATCCAACTCTCTGAAGGATGACTCTATTCGATTACATATTTTTTAGTGAACTCTCATGGGTTCAGCTGCGAAGTGGTATATAGAATTACCATGAGGCTTCTTCACTAACTTTAACACCCTCACCATAGAATTCCTCACCCACTACCAATTACCAATCCGTTACGAAACGAGAACCGGAATTTTGAGTTCTTTCAAACAAACCAAAGCCACTCATATATTTGATCACATTCATGAGTGGCGATGGAGATGACGTCTAATCAAACTCGAGCTTCCCGATTAGTTGCTGGCAGAGTGGTTCACAAAATATTTAGTGAATGACATCACTCGTGACATCGTCATGGGTGGATTTGTCATAGAAGAATAGGCAATCAGTCATGCTCAATACCTCGACCTCATTTACTCACAAATGGGTACTCTTTACTATTTACTCCCTAATGCACCTCGTCCTTTTCCTACCACTACTTCAACTACTCATGCTACTTCACATGCAGCTGATGGTGTGATTGGCACTTTCCATGGCCAACCCCACTCCACACAAGCCTCTACCACCAACCCCAATTCTATTGCTTCTAATGTTCAACATGCTTTGTCTCTTAGTCCTCCCGCTAGCAAGACTTATGAGGTGAACTCTATTCAATCTACCCCTGCCTGAAATAATAAATATAAAAAAGGGAAGGGTAAGAATAAGGAGGATAAAAATAATCTGCAATCTGAGAAGACCAAAACACAACCCGTTGATGATAAGGATAAGCACAAACCTCGATACCCTTGTCTTATCTGTGGCGATGATCACTACACTAAGGATTGTCCAAGACATGTCGAGGTTACCAAGTTCCTTCAAGGGACCCCGAAACTACCTACATCAGTCGTGTTGTCGCAACCCTTCCCTTCTCAACAACAGACCCAATTGGCCATTCATGACCAATCTTCCCCCTCCACTACTTCGTATGTCCTAATGTGTATTGTTGATTCAATGAAGAATGACATCACGCTTACCACTCGAGCCAAATATTATTCTTCCTCTAAGGAGAAAGTTGACAAAATACCACCTTCATTGGTTCAACCATCTCCCTTGGCTCCACCTACCAATGGTCCTCTTCATCTCGAATGACCGAGCCTAGATACAGTTCTTCACCCTCCCCCAAAGGGTGTTGTTCGAAAGTCTACTTTCAATCCTCATGTGCGTGTTTCCCAAAGCTACAGTATTGTAGAGGATCTGACCCAAACACCGCATGCAATGTCAACCCTCGAAGTCCTTCAAAGTTGTCCTACACAACGGAAGGCAGTATTGAAAGCTATTGGTGGAATCGACCCTACAGATATAAATTTAATAATCTTTGACTTGGAAGATCACATTCCAAGGTTACCCCCTCAACTCACATTTCAAATACAAGCTATTGTCTCTGACAAGAACATTTGTAGAACAATTATCGATGAGGGTGCCTCAACGTGTATTATGTTTATTGCCTGCTGGAAAGCCATTGACTCTCCTCCCTTAACCAAATCACACAACACTCTCAAGACCTTTAATGGATCTCGATTTAAGCCTATTACGTTAGAAGGAAAAACGGTCAATGTTGAAGTTGAGGTCTTTGATGCTCCTCTCGATTACAACCTTTTACTTGGCCATAGATGGATTGATTCCATCCATGCAGTTGTGTCCACTCTTTTCCATGTCGTACGTTTCCCACATCAGGAAAAAGTAATTATGGTGAACCAATTGGCCTTCTTTAACTTTGATACACGTACCAACAACGTACCTTTCATTGCAAAGACACCCCCTAGATATGAGAATGTCGGTGTGGGTCTTCTAAAAGATTCCACTCTAGTGGTTACTTTCCCCATCCCACCACCCAACATTCCACCTCCTTTGCTTGCCCCGATCAACATGATATCCACCTTCGTCCGTGAAACTCTCGTGTCTTATGACCCGTGGGTAGTACCCACACCGAGTGATTATCTTTTCTATGGTGACCATATACCCTTAAGTTCAGTTGAATCCGCTTACCAATCCATTCAATCAACATCCCCCTCTGCCCCCTCTCTTGGCAATTCAACTCCTGATCCTTTTCACATAATTTTTCCCACGGATGAGATGATTATATTAGTTATGTCCATGGAGGACACTCCTTGGGATGATGGACATCATCGTTCTATTCTCTTCCTGGAACAACACACCCTTGAGAGTTACTAATGGATTTCGACTCCGTCAACCATTGTCATTATTACTTCGGTTCCTGACTCCACCCATGATGTGCTATACGAAGGGAACTTAAGCAACATTTCATCCACCATTCCCCTCAACAGATCTATCAAACCTGGAGTTGTTGAAAATGTGCACATCGGAGCTTCATGTTCCACTGATGAAGTTGCCATGTATAAATCCCTTTTTCAAGAATTTTGTGACGTCTTCGCCTAGAGCTATGAATATATGTCTGGTATTGACCTCGATATTGTTGTACATGAAATCAAGACATACCCGGGTGCTAAACCCGTCCGGAAAAGACTTCGATTGGCCCATCCTCATAAAGGAACTGCTATCAATATGTAAGTCAAGAAACTTCTTAAAGTTGGCTTTATTTATCCCATGGCTTTAACTGATTGGGTATCCAATCTTGTTCCGGTCAACAAGAAACAAGGTACAATCTAGTTCTGTGTTGATTATAGGGATATCAAAAAATCTTGTCCTAAAGACAACTTTCCCACCCCCTTCATTGACCAAATCATCGAGGATTGCACCAGAAGTGAAATCTTCTCTCTGATGGACGGTTTCTCCGAATATAATTAGATCAACATATTACCCACGAAACAACACAAAACCACTTTTATTTTTCCTTGGGGCAGTTTTGCCTACCAGAAACTACCCTTCAGTTTAAAGAACGTCGGTGCCACGTTTCAACGTGCTATGTCTTATGCTTTCCATGATATTAAGAACATTGTACAACCATATTTAGATGACCTACTAGCACATTCCATGCATCGTAGTGATCATCTGACCCACCTCCGAGCCATTTTCCTTCGTTGTCGGTTCTATCATATACGATTAAACCCACACAAATGTGTTTTTTGTGTGGAGTCTGGCTAACTCTTAGGCTTTATTGTGTCACGTCAAGGGATCTGGGTAGATCCTTTGAAGGTTGAGGCCATTCTCATTCTCCCTCCTCCTTCTTCACTTTGCCAGCTACAAAGTTTTCAAGGGAAGGCAAACTTTCTACATTGTTTTATCCTAAACTATGTTGATTTAATGCTCGGATTTACTCGACTTTTAAAGAAAGGCTCTGAATTCGTATGGGACACAACTGCCAACAAAGCCTTCGATGCTTTTAAATTGACTTAAACTTGTACCCCACTACTTTTCCCACCCGATTATAGTCGATATTATTTCCTTTATCTCACTGCTTTAGATTCGACCATCACCATGGTTCTAGTCCAAGAGGATGATTCTCACGAGGAACATGTTATTTATTATTTGAGTTGGAGTCTCATGACTACCGAAGCCAACTATTTACATGTTGAAAAACTAGCCTTGGTAGTTGTTCAAGATATCCAATGTTTCCGACACTATATCCTTTTATGCAAGACCACCGTGATTTCCGATTGCAACCCTATGTAGGACATTCTTACATGCTAGTTACTAGGGGGAAAATACTCCAAATGGATTGTGATACTCTAGGATTTTGACTTAGAGTTTGAACGTGCTAAGTCCAAGAAATCCTTGGTGTTTGTTGAATTGATATGTGACCTTCCCTGTCCTGAGACGGAAAATGTAGTAGAGGATTCATTACTCGATGAATCTCTTTTTCTGATCAGTTTCCATAACCTTTGGTATGGAGATATCATTATATATCTCCAGACTCAAACTTTTTGGCTTGATTTATCTAGTACTGACCATAGTCGCATACATTACCAAGCCCATCAATATATTATCCTTGGTTATACTCTTTATCATCATGGAGTTGACTCTATTTTTCGACGATGTCTCACGTATGATGAGGCTGAAAAAGCTTTGAATGACTGCCATGTTGGAACATAACCCTAACTTACATTAATTTATACCTAGATTAGAATCCTAGATCTTTCTTAATACATGAAATCACACTATATTTCACATAATTTGGCCACATAGAGAAGAAGGGCACCTCATCCCTAGATTTTAGGGAAAACTGCTAATTTTAGATCAAGACTCAACTCCCGGTTCTTAATTTTCTCGATTTATTCTTGATTTTCTTGATTTATTCATGATTTATTCATGATTTATTCCAACTCCCCCATGAAAATAATTATCTATTATTGGGGAATGTGAACCTCCTCTTTGAGTGAGAGATTTATTCCTTAATTAATGATTTTTTCCATTACTATTATTAGTAACTACTATTCCGTGTCAGTTAAGTGAGTTGGAACTGCTTCTCTTGTCAGTTAAGTGAGCTTAAGTGAGATAATGTGCATCACTTGACTCTTGTGGACATTAATTAGTGTGTGACATGTATCTTTAGTGGTCTAGGTCAAACTATGTGGTCTCCCTTAGCTTATGACACCTATTTTAGCTATTTCTAGCTTTGTTTTACTAGAATTTCTATGTTGGAAATTCTATATATTCACCTCCTCTCTTATTTTTGAGGATGGTTGTTCATGTATATTCATTTTTTATTAATATAATTCTCTGATTTATGGAGAAAAATATTTCTCTCATCTCTTGAATATCAACAAATTGCATGTGTTCAATTTAACTAGAATTCTAGATCTATCGAGGTTTCTACAGGAATTCTACATGGTATCAGAGCTAGATTGAATCTAGTGGATTATACATGGTTTTATTTGCAGGTATAGATCATCAGGATGTGAAGCAAGAATAAATGTATCATCTCTCTCAACCCACAAAAATAATTCTAAATCCTTTCAATTACTTCAAATGGAAGACAAAGATCTCTTTGCTCCTCCGAAGCAAAGGGCTTTATAGGGTAACAATGGAAACGAAGAAAGAACCGACTGCTGCAGCAGAGAAGATAAAGTATTTCAATAAATTAGATGAATAAATTGGGCTGATATGATTATCAATTTCCAAATATCTCCTCTTTCATGTCAGTAGAACCGCTACTCCCGTTGTGGTCTGGACCACATTGGAAGGACTATTCGCCAACCAGGATGAAATGAGAGTGCATCAACTGGAGAATGAACTCATATCCATAAGTCCAATTCATTTCATAAACCTTCAAGAATTATTCACCAATTTCAAATCCCTCCTCATTGAACTTAATTCATGTGGAGTCACGAAAGAGGAAGAACATCTCATCCTTTCAATTCTCTCGAAATTAGGCCCTGAATATTCCATATTTATGTCGTATTTTCAAGCATCTAAATTGACTCAAGAAAAATGGAAAATGCCTCCATTGAATGATTTCATTGCAACATTGACTCAAGAGAAATATAAGTTAGTAAAAATGGGTTCCATCAAGCGTACCAAGAACCAAGCACTTGTGGCTACTAATGCTCCAAAGAGCAGTGGAAAAGACAAGAAAAAAGGAATGGGTAAATTTCCTAAATCGAAGAAGGAGAGATCTGAACAATATTCAAATAATTCTTCTGAGCCTAAGGGTAAGAGGAATAAGGAAAGAACACTTTGAATCTACTGTTCCAAAGGTTTTCATCTTGAATAAAATTCCATGAGGAAGACTATCGATGAGATGGCTAAGAAATTGCAGCAACACAATCTCACGGTGCCCGAAAATGCAAAGAAGAAAGATGATACTAGAACGGGAGGGAAAACACGAGATGGTCATGCTTTAATGGATATCAAATCCACTCCATCATATTGTATCCTTGATTCAGGTGCATTGAATCATATGGCTATATCAAAAGATGAATTTTCCTCCATCGAAGAAAGCACCAAATCCCCAATTTACTTGGGAGATGCCACACCCGCAAAGGTGCGTGGAGAAGGAATTGTTGATCTTGAAGGGGGATGATTCACAAATGTGATTCATGTTCCCTCTCTATCCAAAAATCTTCTCTAGATATATCATATCACTCATTCTGGATCTGGAAGGAAGGTGGATTTCACTCCAGACTCTGCAGTGATTACCGACATTTCCACAGGCTCACAACTTGCACATGGAATTGCAAATCACGATTCTCGTTTGTATTTCTTCTCCCATTTTGTTCCTAAATATATTAGCACTGTATTTATGTCACAATCTAATGATATCAGCAGGTTATGGCATGAAATATTTTTCATCTAAACTATAATTACTTGCATCAACTCAACAAGGAAAACATGGTAGAAGGATTGCCAGCTATTAAATTCACAAGCGGTGTATGTCAAGGATGCATTCTTGGCAAGCCTCCAGAGCAAAAGTTTTACAAAGGGAAGGCATGAAGAGATTATTCACCTCTTGGGATGATTCACAGTGACATCACGGGCCCATTCCCGCAGCCTTCAATCAGTAAGTCTCGATATGTACTCACCTTCATAGATGATTTCTCTCGCTTTACTTGGTTTTTCTTTTTTTAAATTAAAATCGGAAGTATTTGAATGACTTATAGAATTACAAGCACTTGTTGAGAATGAGTCTGGGTGTAATATTAGCATAATCCATACTGATAATTGGGGGGAGTATGTCAACAAATATGTGTAGAAAATTTGTATTGATGCAGGTATACAACTACAACACGCAATGCCATATACACCACAACAGAACGGTGTTGCGGAGAGGAAAAACCGGTCCTTAAAAGAGATGGCCAATTGTATGCTACGGTCAAAATCATTATGTCCCAAGCTATGGGATGAAGCTATTAATTGTGAAGCATACATTCAGAACTGAGTTCCTCACAAATCACTCAAAGGCACCACTCCTTTTGAATGTTGGACCAGTAAGAAACCAAAATTGTCGCACTTTTGTATTTTTGGTTCACGAGCATGGGCTCACATTCCGACAGATAAGAGGAAGGATTTGGAGCCTCAAAGTGTTGAATGCATATTTTTTGGATATCCTGAAGGTGTAAAAGGATATATATTGTTGGACTCTCACAATGAAAATTTCATTCTAGCTCAAAGTGTGAAGTTTGAAGAAGAATCACTGCATGATTTTTCAGAAGACCCTGCCGAGGAACCACTTGTTGTCACTAATGAGGAGGAGTCGGAAACTTCTTCAAGCACTTCAAAGCATAAATCAGAGAAGAAATTTTGGTCTGATATAGAGGATGAGGATCAGGTCATGGATGCTCCAAATCAGTTTCCAACTTGGGTAGAGAAAACCCTGCAAGATGCGGGTGAACTAGTCGATGATCCTGCGGATACAAGAAGGACTAGATCACAATATTTTGGGGCTCCTCAAGCCATGGCTGCCACAGAACATTTGTTGTCAATAAATTTCTATATGTCACTTGGTTCAGATCCAAATTCACACTATGAGGTTGCTGGAAATGCACTTTGGGAGGTTGCCATGGATGAAGAGTACTCTGCTCTCATGGACAACAACACATGGGACTTGGTTCCACTTTCGAAATGAAGAAAGCTTGTTCGATGCCGATGGATATATCGAACAAATATTTATGCATATGGTGAGATGAGAAAGTACAAATATCAAATTGTCACAAAAGGATACTCATAGGTACATGGCATAGACTACACAGAGACATTTGCACCTGTTGCAAAAATGGACTCGATTCGACTAGTTTTGGCCATTGCTGCTTCTCTCCGATGGGAAGTTCATCAAATGAATTACATCCATGAGATGATCCATGGTAGAGTCATTTCACTACATTACTTCCCCACAAAGCAACAGGTTGTAGACATCTTCACCAAGTCCTTGACTGAAAATAAATTTTCAAAACTAAGAGCTATGCTTGGAGTGGTGGAGACAATTGAGTAGGTCACTTTTGGCCACTCAACATTTTTTTTTCCTCTTTTGGGGGGGATTTTTTTCCCATGAGGTTTTCCCTCTTTCATATTTTCATGAGGATTTATTTTATGTAATGAGTACCTAAAATGGCCAAGTTGTTGGGACTCAAATTTTTTGTCATTTCAGTTAGGCTTAAGGGGGGGCGTTGGAGCATAACCCTAACTTACATTAGTTTATACCTAGATTAGACTCCTAGATCTTGGTTAATACATGCCATCACACTATATTTCACATAATTTGGCCACATATATAAGAAGGGTGCCTCATCCCTAGATTTTAGGGAAAACTGCTAATTTTAGATCAAGACTCAACTCCTGGTTCTTGATTTTCTCAATTTATTCTCGATTTTCTTGATTTATTCATGATTTATTCCAACTCCCCCATGAAAAAACTCATATATTATTGGGGAATCCACACCTCCTCTTTGAGTGAGAGATTTATTCCTTAATTAATGATTTTTGTCGTTACTATTATTAGTAACTATTATTCTGGGTCAGTTAAGTGAGTTGGAACTGCTTCTCTTGTCAGTTAAGTGAGATTAAGTGAGATAATGTGCATAAATTGACTCTTGTGGACATTAATGAGTGTGTTACATGTATATTTATTGGTCTAGGTCGAGCTATGTGGTCTCCCTTAGCTTATGACACCTATTTTAGCTATTTCTAGCTTTTTTTGACTAGAATTTCTATGTTCAAAATTCTATATATTCATCTCCTCTCTTCTTTTTGAGGACGGTTGCTCATGTATATTCATTTTTTATTAATATAATTCTCTGATTTATGGAGCAAAACTTTTCTCTCATCTCTTGAATATCAGCAAATTGCATGTGTTCAATTTAACTAGAATTCTAGATCTATCGGGGTTTTTGCAAGAATTCTACATGCCATTCTGGAGCATGTGGTGGTCACATGTATGGGTATGCTATTGTCCAAAATATCTTATGAGATAGATATTTTTGGCCTTATTTATTCAAATATTGTATTATCGCCATCCAAAAATTCCATGCTTGCCAAACATACAACAACAAAATAAGATCTCTCCCCACTCCCTTACATCCTGTAGTTTCCGTTGGACCTTTCGCTAAATGGGGCATCGATTTCATGACATGTCGCCCTCACTCGGTCATGGGGAAAGGGTATATTATTGTATCCGTAGATTATTTCACGAAATGGGTTGAGGCGATGCCTACATTCAACAAACGGGAAACATTGCAGCCATATTCATCTTCAATCACATTATTACACGATTTGGAATCCCACAGGCTATTGTCACTGATCATGGTAGTCACTTTCAAAACTTTATGATGTATGAGCTTACAGAGAAGTTGGATCTTTGACATGAAAATGCAACCACCTACTATCCACATGCCAACGGCCAAGTCGAAGCAATAAACAAAGTACTTATTACCATGCTTCGACAAATTATTGGAATTCACAAAACGAGTTAGCACACGATGTTTTTCTCAGCATTGTGGGCCTATCGGACATCTGTGAAGTTATCCATGAAGTTTACACCTTTCCAATTAGTGTATGGTTTAGAATTTCTTCTATCAATTTAATGTGAAATTCCATCGTTAAAACTAGCCATCCAAATTCTCCCAAACACCTCTACTGAGGAGGAACGTATGTTGTATCTTACACAATTGGACGAAAAACGTCGCGATGCCACCCTAGTTATTGAAACCCAAAAGAAATGCATAAAATCCCAATATGACAAACATGTCAAGCCACGCATGTTTGATGAAGGAGATCTAGTTCTCCTTTATGAACAATATCGTGATTTTCTAGGAGCCAAACAATTTGATGCTATGTGGTGAGGCCCTTATATTGTTAAAAGAGTGTTAAAGAAGGGTGCATACAATTTAGTATATTATGATGGAACTCCTTTGAGTGAACCCAAAAATGGAATTTACTTGAAGAAGTACTATGCTTAGCCTATCTCGGCATAAGCACTTGTATTTTTACTGTATCATACTGTGTGTGTGTCTTTAGTGTGTTTCTGGTTTTTGACTTTTACCTCTAGCGACTTACCCTGTTTTGTGTTTGGTCTCCATATGTCGGCGTTTTCGCTACCTCATATTGGCTTCGCCGATGGTGCTAGCTGTAGTACCTGGAATTTAGCTTTTGTTGCTTAGGCAATCTATGCACCCTCAAACGAACTTATTTGTCTACAAGGTGTTTGTCTTGGTCGAGCAACCAATAATATCGCAGAGTATAGCATGGTCATCGAATTATTGAGTAGCGCTATTTCTCTTGGGATTCTTCACTTCATTATATCACTTGATTTGCAACTAGTAGTTCTACAACTAAACAATGTCTATACAATCCAAAGCCCTACTCTATTATGGGTATATTTACGAATCCACCTCTTGGAACATCATTTCGATTATACTAAATACCAATACATTCCTAGATGTCTAAATACATTAACTAATTCTCTATCTAATTATGTATTATACAAACATTGGAAACATTTGTAATTCCAATCACATTTCACATATTGTACAAAGAGCAGAGTACATCGGTAAAAGCCTCATGTGTATATATATATATATATATATATATAATGATATAATTTTTACAAAAAGAGTTTTTATCCGAAGGTCAAAATATCAAAATATAGAGCCCATGGCCCATACAAAATGGCCTCATGTATGCCTCTCACGATAGCATACTACTGCTCTCGCTACCCTGCGTAGTAATCGACTAAGTGAGATGGATACGCCTACAGTATGGCATTGATAATGCCTTGGGATCTTCTCGATGGATATATCAGGGATGTATGTCATCAAGCTTTCCAGGTTCTACTCTATCACATCATAATTCTCAGCATCCCATCCAGCCTCTACGCATGCCTCTCCTCACCTTTGAATAGGAGAATACCCTGGGGATCGATGTGGCCTTACATCTGCATGATCAAATTTTTTTTATTAGTCTTTCGATTGGAAACACAAAAACATTAAATATTTTAAAACCACATAAAAACATTGTAAAAACACAAATGCCTTTCTTACCTAGATCTCCCCACTGAGATCCATCAGGGAGAACCAAATCTAGATCACCCCAAAAGTCTATACCAGCATAAGCATAATCGTCAATCATCAATATTTGCGGTCCCAACCAATTGAAGAATGCATCATCATACTTCACAATTCAACCCACCACATGCCATGTCATCAGATCACACCATCTTTTCATTTGTGGGTCTCTTGGGGATGGTATTCCCCATTCCACCTGCAAGCGTAGGTGTGGAACTCTTTCGAGGAAGAAAGATACTAAAATAGAACCATAACCGAACTATTTGAGGTCCCCGTTCTTTCTTTTCATGAGTTGCATTTTCATACTTTGTCACACCAATTGAATACTTGAGGCTCCAAGCATTCAATAGAATATTGGAAGTAACTTTGGAGTTCCATGTGTGGTGAAGCACTCCTTTCCATCTGTGCAATAGTAAAGAATATGGTTCTGAGGGTCAAATATCTCACACCTCGAATTGCTACTTTTCCTTTACATCTTTCGGCGTCAAGTTCACAATGCTCACAAATGTACTCACTCATGGGAAATCCACCACCTCGACCACCTATCAAAGTCACACGCTCCCCACGATGTGACAACCTTGTTAGGAAATAAATATCCTCAATATCCAAAGAGAGGACATGAACCCCCACGTGGAACACTTGTTGTTCTGAATCCCACATATGAACCAGATATTCTAGTAATCTTCGTTGGGCTTTCATGCCCTGAACCTTGAAGAATTTTAATAGACCACATTACCGGAGGGAATTCACAGACCCCAGATCATTTAAATCCATAAGATAATCTTCTTCATGCTCACTCTCCCTCCATTCCAACATCTTTGCAAGCAAATACTTGCATGGGAAGCATGGAGATCTTTAGCACACCTTTTCAAGAGTTTTTGAGATTTTTATTGAGTCAACATTCACTTTTCTTTTTAGTTTTCTGGACACTATGACCAAACCTCAAATACAGTGTGGAATTTCCATGAGTGCACCTTAACACACCTATAGAAATCATTGATTTCCACAGGGCCTGTTATAGGCCAGTCGTGGCGGCCCCAATGCACGACTAGCAGTCCCAAATCATGACACAATCTTGATTTTTTACCATCAAAAACAAAAATTAATCCGTTGAAAAGATAGAAGATGAGATGATTACCTATTTTACGCAATCCATTTATGGAATGCTCCCCTGTAGCCTCCTCAATCCATCATCGAAGTTGAGGTAGAAAACAAGGGTTTTTGGTAAGTTTTTGACCAAGTGAAAATAAAATGGTGGAAAAGACTTTTTACTTCTATTTATTACTTTTTTATCATTTTTTCTAATATTTTGTTGTATATAAATACATTTTGGTCAAAAACCCTTTAACTCTAAAGGTCTTGTAAGTGTTTTTTTCCTTGCAAGAATAAATATAGGACTTTGGACAACGAATTATGGATAGTTTTTATGATTTGTTATATTTTTGTCGCATGTACAATTACTTTTTATGGTTTTTAAGAAAAACCTCGAGCATAGTCTTTGTTCATTATCGGGCTCAAAAACCAATGAGAACGTAACCGAGTATACTTTTTTCATATTTTCGTACTCGCCATGGTAATAGGAAAATAAAAAAACTTATGGAGAATTCTTTAAGCTCTTTTCATGCTCCTTAAAAACAAAAATATTGTCGAGCGACCTTGTTCTTTTGATGCTCATAAAACTATTTGAAGAAAATGTTTGATGGGTGATAGTTTATCACTTTTTTGGTCCTCTCAAACTATTCTACGAAAAAGGAACTGAGAGAGTTCTCTTTTAAGTGTTTTTCCAAACTCTATAATCATGAAAAACTTTTGAGTTTTCTATCTTTGGACTCACTAAACAAACATCGATAGGCCCATACGGGACCGAACCACTCCTTCTTAAGGTTCATCAAATGTACTCCGAGGTACTCATCTGAAGGATGAGCTTACATCAACAAGCATATGTTATCCTCCACAAGCTTGCGTAAAAATAAAGAGGTACTCACCAAAAATGGTGGAGGCAAATTTGGGAAAGGAATGTGTCTTTGTATCTGTATTAATGGCAGTAAGCACTGCCCTTCAAAATGACACCCCTCTTTGTCATATTGAACCTGGGTTGGGTAATCTGTTTGTCTCTTGTATGACCTTCAGCAAGTTCATATATTGGGTCGTCTTTGAGTCAATACTGCCAAGATCATTGTCGTGTCATTCATATGTTCAAAAGAAGTTCAGCCGAAACCTTCTATCGAGTCGGCCATCTGCAATTATCCATTCTTACCATGTCGGCCTTCCATGTGTTAGTCCCAAGTCACATATGTATTTTGATCTACCCTAAATATGTTACTTATTTCATTTCATTGATGGGGGATACATCAAGGCCCTCCTATGATGAGCCTTTTCCTGTCGACTTCAACTCATTATCCAGAAAAAAGGCTTATAAATTATTTAGTACCTTAGAGCCTGCATGCCTCAATGGTAGGTTCTTCACTTTCGATAGTGGATCTACATCATTGATCCCTGATTGATAGATTCTATCAAGTGTTCGACTTCAATTCATTCATTCACACTTGTTGGATTGTATTGGGGTACCTTGGGAGTCATTGACATCAATGGTGATTTCCCTCCCACTTGTTAACAGTTTTTGTTAATGACTGGTAATCAAGTGGTTTCTATTCACGTTTGAATTCAACATCTGTAATCGCATGACTATAATTGTACTAACAGACGATGGATTGAATACCCTGGGCTTCATCATTTTTGGTCCAAGTTGTGAAGAAGTATCTGTGATTTGTTTTGACACAAAGATCCACTTTATATGTCTCGTGGTTATGTTCATACTTGAGTTTTTCATGCATGGATCCATAGTGTATTCCCAGTGTCTATGCATAATCTTGTTGACATGGATCCATGTTGTATAAATTAGTGGCCATGACCTACATTTATGACTTCAATCATTTACGGTCTGGACATGGGAATGCCTACTTCAGACATGATATGATATTGTACATATTCTTCATTGTTTGTAGGTTCCTGATTGGTGTGCCCCTAGTTCTTGACACATACACACTTATTTTACAAAGTATTTCAGCTATCTCAAGTTCCAGTCTCATACTTTGGGGGGCATCCTGTTACACATTATTTTGGTCACCCTGATGATGGTTACATAAACATGTGTTCAAGTTCCCAATATAATATTTTTCCTGAGAAAATCAACCTCTTTCCACCCTTGCAAGATGTATTTTTGGAAGGCTGCCATGAGCATCTCCCTTTACACAGTGTGGAAATCCCTAATTTTTTCATGTTGTACTATAGACAGTCCATGGGATTTCCACAGGTTGATATATAGGTAGGTCACAATGGCGTTTTGAAAATAAAAGAGGAAAGAAGTTCTAGAATCTTATAGAAGTGGAATCTTCTAGAAATATAAAGTGGTGTCCATGTGGTTATGATCCTACTGAATTCTCTGATTTGATGGGATCATTCTCATCTCTTTAACCACTTTAGCTTCTCCTATATAATGATAGGCTTCTCATGGAAAAGGTTAGAGGTACAAGCATAAAGAAGCATAGAGATTGAAGAGAGAAGAGACTGAATACTGTGAAGAATCTTATTTCAAAGTGATGCTTGAGGTCTCCATTCATCCATCAAGTTTTTGAGAGAAATCTTCATACAAAAGGTCGAAGCAAATGTATGTGTGTGTCAAAATGAAGGGCCATGGGAAGAGAACTTGCGACATCAAGGAAATTCGGTTGTATATTCTATATTTCATTAATATAATACGGTGGCATGTCTCTTTCCCGTAAAATGATTGATATTTTATTACATGACTCCTTGATCACATGTTTAGACTATCATTGAATTTTGTTGTTGTTTCTTTTACGTTGGTTCAGTTGTGTTATTACAAATCTGATCTCACAGAAGCATTGGAGAAAAACAAGATCAACAAAGATATAAGGAAGTGATTCATAAGGTACGTTATCTATTCCTCCTTTGGTAATTAAATTCAATGATCGTAATCTAGGGAAAGCGTATTGTTCTGTCTTGTTTTGTTCTAGATCCAGGTGGATCTAGGGGGATTAGTTCATGTCTACATCTACCAATTTACCCATTAACATAGATATGGATCTATTTCTCTTAACTCGATCCCATTCCTCTTTGTTTCATTCTTAATTTTTGTTGATCAGATCTAGTATTTTTTATTATCATTTTAATCCATTGCAAGTGTTGGATTACTTAAGATAAATCGGGATAAATTCTAGATCGTATCTGGTTCAATGTCCCTTCTTGACCGGGATACAATTCTCATTCAGTGTGTTAAATTTCACACAGAAAATCTTTGGGACCTCTATTCCATATGACCAAAGGTGGTGACCAGGTGCTAATCCAAATGAGTGCTTAATCACTTATCAAGATCAACGATCATGTACTAATTGCATGTTGAGATGGACGACTTTCATTACTTCGTAACTTCGTCCTTAAAGACTTATGGCCTTTGCAATCATTCAACCTTATGGAGTGGATTTTGTTGAAGTGATTATATTAAATTAGACGGTCGTGTTTTATTTTCACAATGAACAACTCTCATTCATTTTGGAACTTCAACATTTCGGGGATCTGAGCTTTGCAGCGTTGCAACTCTTCGGAACCAAATTTCATTGAAGTACGTATTATTTCTTTAATCGTAGATCGAATTATTCTTTCTTAATATGTGGTTGAGTAGATAGTCCATGCAACCTCAACAATATGTTTGTTTAATGGCCTTTTCATTGTGTGAATTTTAGGATCTCGACCGTGAATCTTCCTTCTCGATAGACGATCATATCTTACTTCAGAGCTTTGGCTCTTTGGGACTCTGGGTTAATAGAACTCTGAGGTAGTTCAATCCCTCTAGAGTGTTTACCTACCAAATAAGTCATAAATATGTGGTGAACTCTTGTTGTTAGTTGTTTATTACACCTTACACTATCCTTTCACTGCTTTTTATCTAACGGTCGAGAATGCTCCCGGAGTAGAACAATGATTAGCATTTCTTTGTGATTTGTGCTTACTCTATCTTTCCACTACACTTGATCTAACAGTCATTATTCATCCCAGAGGATCTTATATCTATGACCAATGTTATTTCATGACTTCTCCCTTGAACTATTTGGGTAGTTTCTCTTAGGAGGAATTGGATATCCCCAAAGGGCATACTCCTGGAGTGTTGTGGCTTGGTGATGTCATTGTTGATGTGGCACTAGCCGAGTGGCTACCACGTGTCACTTAGATTTTTGACTTACACATAACTAAAATTCCAACTTGACCTTGACACTTGTCATCATCTAATTATGCCACGTGTCCTTGTCGACGTGGGCTATGATGATGTGGGCTCTTACTATGTGTACCACATGTCTTATTTCATGACTTCGGAACTCTAGCCTTCAAGTGAACTTACATGTTCTAAACTATTTTCCACTGAAGTGGTTAGCGTCGAAGTTGACTGTCTCCTTGTGATATGATGATTCTCATGTTTTACTCTAGATCAACGATAGACATGATTTCGGGGCTTTGGATTTCGGGTAATCTTACCTGTTCTTGGCTTATTTTTGTCATAGTGGTCAGCACTGGAGTTGGTTGCTACTATGCAAATCTGATATGATGACTATCATATTTCACTCTAGATCAATTTTTGTTGTGACTTCAGGGCTTCATAGGTCTAGGTAATTGTTGCTCCAATTTTCACCGTAGTTGGTCAACATGGAAGTACTTACGCTATCCTTCCACCTGGATTCATCCAACGAATATGATCAATTCTAGATTAATGGTCCAGATTAATTTCATCCTTCGAGACTTTAGGTTAATGTTATTTTACACCCTATTTGAAATCAATGACAATATCATATCACTATTTCCAACATTATCCCCCTTTGGCATTGATGGAAACCTTTTTCTTTTTGAAATATTTTTATTTCCGCTCCTTATCAATTTCATCCCCCTTTAACAGTAATGGCATAGGGGATCTTTCTTCTCTACCCCTGTGGAAATTCTCCCCCTGACCATGTGCCCCTTCTGATATGATTTTTATTATTTTTAATGAGGTTTTTGAATTACTCCTAATTTTTGTTGAAAATTTTCAAAAGTGCTCATGGGAAAAGGTTTTGTAAATATGTCTTAAATTTGTTCTTTAGTGTCTACATACACTATTTTAACCACTTTTTGGGTAACCCAATATATTAGAAAGTGGTATTTAATCGAAATGTGTTTGGTTTCATAATTCATTACTAGATTTTTAGAGATTCTTATGGCACTAGTGTTATCACAATTAATAGTAATGGGATTTCTTAGTTGTGGAGCATGGTTATCTTCCTAATTCAAAGGTCTTTGTTTTCAGCCATGTTTATATCCCATGAAGACTTTACACCCAAAAATAATGTACACTCCTCCAAATGGGGGAGTGCAAGGAGGGGGTTACCCCCCCTATGGGGTCCGGGGGGTCCATCCCCCCGAATGGGGGGTCTGGGGGAAAACGGGCCCCCGGCAGGGGTTCATGGGGTATATTGCAATTTCATAGTAAATCTGGACCGTTCATTATAAGTTCACAGATATGATAGTAGAATTTATGTTAGGGTTTTTTGTCCTAGAAGGTAACCCTCTTTTATGAAGGAAATGTATTGAAACTATGTATCATTGTGAATATTGTATTCTAAGAGAGTTGACTATGAGAGAAAGAAGAGGAAGTTACAGTAGGTTTGTTGTAGGTTGTATCCCTTCATTTGTTGGAAAATCATAAAGGAAGGACCTGGAAATTTATCTCGTGGACATAGCCCACACTAGGTGAACCACGTATATCTGTGTTTCTATTGTATTGTGTATCTTCTGTGTTTTATCTCCATATTTGTTTTATTTTATTTCTCTGCAATCCTATTTATTCTAACAAATCGTATCAGAGTGAAAGGTAACTTGCAGGAAAATAGGGTTCCTGGTTCGAGTGGGAGAAATGGCGGAAGATGGAAATTTTAGGGTTGAGAATTTTAATGGCCAAAACTACCAGTTATGGAATACGCACATGGAATATTATTTATATCAGAAGGATCTACTTCTACCATTGGTTGGAATAAAAAAGAAGCTAACGGCCATGAAAGATGAAGAATAGGAGGTTCTTGATAAAAAGGAACTATGAACGATACAACTAAGCCTGGAAGCGTCAGTGGCTTTCAATATTTCAAAAGAAAAGACAACGAAGGAGCTAATGGACGCATTGGCTAAACTATATGAAAAATCCTCGGCATACAATAAGGTATTTCTAATGAATATATTATTTAATATGAATATGTCATAAGGTGGGTCTGTTGCAGATAATTTAAATGAATTTAATACAGTTACTAATAAACTAAGTTCTGTAAAAGTTGACTTTGATGATGAGGCCATGCCTCTTCTAATCTTGTTCTCATTTTTATAAAGTTGTAATGGCTTGGTCATGAATGTAATTAACTCTGTCTATGGTTCAAACACTTTAAAATTTGATGATGTTGTTGGTGTTATCCTTAGTGAGGAAATGCGACGGAAAAGCACAGGTGAGACATTAGGTAATGCATTAAGCATGGAGAACAGGGGAAGACAAAAGGATAGAGGAAAGGGCTCAGGGAACCGCAATAATTCTAGGAAGGGAATATCAAAACCCATATTTGGAAAGATAGAGTGTTGGAATTGTGGGAAGAAAGGAAATCTAAAGAAAGATTGCAGAGCTCCAAAGAAACACAGAGATGGACAACCAGAGAAAAATCAAGAAGAAAATGTAATAGGTGATGTGTTACACGATGCTTTGATTCTTTCTGTAGATAATATTTTTGAGTCTTGGGTAGTAGATTCAGGGGCTTTATTTCATGCCACACCCCATAGGAAACATTTTCTATATTATGTTCAAGGTGATTTTGGAGAAGTTCATTTGGGTGATGATGCACCATGCAAAATTGTTGGAATGGGAAAGGTGAAAATAAATAAAAGAAAGGGAAACCAATGGTTTTCGAAATAGGTAATAATTTTTCCAGATCTAAGGAAAAATCTGATTTCAACAGGGCAATTGGAAAGTAAATTTTGTATATCCATATTTATAAATAAAGTGTGGAAGGTCACCAAAGGATCACTGGTGATAGAAAAAGGAGAGAAGGTAGGTACATTGTATTTATGTACTGGTAACACTGACTCTTCTATATCTTTAACTTCTATAGGAGTGGATACAACATTGTGGCATCATAGGCTTAGACACATGAGTGAGAAGGGGATGCATATACTTCACAAAATAAATTTGCTTCCGCATCTTAAACAAAATGATTTGGATTTCTGTGAGCATTTTGTTTATGGAAAATAGAAGAGAGACATATTTCTCAGAGTCGGAAAAGAAAATAAGAGTGAGAGACATATTTCTCAGAGTCGGAAAAGAAAATAAGAGTGAAAGGTTATATCTTGTGCATACAGATGTATGTGGACCATCTCAGGTATCATCTCTTGGTGGATCTCATTATTATGTTACATTTTTTGATGATGCAACTAGAAAAAATTGGGTTTATTGCATTCGAAAAAAATCTAATGTTTTTGATACTTTTAAGAAATGGAAAGATTTGGTTGAGAATGAGATGGGAAAAAGGTTGAAGTGTCTCAGATCATACAATGGAGGTGAATATAGAAGAAATGAGTTTGAGGATTATTGTTCATACCACATGATTTGTAGAGATAAGACAATTCCAGGAACACCACAAGAAAATGGTGTGTCAGAAAGGATGAACAAGACAATCATGGAGTGTGCAAGTAGTATGAGATTGCATGTTAGTTTTCCCTTACGATTATGGAAAAATGTTGTAGATACTATTTTTACTTAATACACAGAGGACCTTCAATCTCTTTGTATGGTAGAATTCCATAGGAGGCATGGACAAGTAAAAAGGTAAACTATTATTTTTTGAATACTTTCAGTTGTGAATCATTTGTCCATATTGATAAAGAGAAGAGAACAAATCTTGAGGAAAAATCCAAGAAGTGTACCTTTATTGAATATAATGTTAATTAGTTTGGTTATTGCTTATGGTATTATGAAAATAAAAAAATCATTAGGAGTAGAGATGTCATATTCAATGAGAAGGTTATGTAAAAAGATCAGTTGTAGGGAAAGAAACATGAAAAAGAAAAACCAAAATACATAGTGCTTAGTGAGATCACTGAAAAAGAAATTCCAAAGGTACCAGAAAATAAAAATGTATAACAACAGGATCAACAGGTACCTCAAACTCCTGCAAGAGTTGTTAGAAGATCTACCAAGTTAAGTAGACCCTCTGAACGATACTCTCCTTCATTGTGTTATTTATTGTTGACTGATTCTAGTGAACCAAAATGTTATGAAGAGGAAATGCAGGTAGACACCAAAAATAAGTGGGAGCAAGGAATGAAAGAGGAAATTTATTCCTTGGTAAATAACCAGACTTGGGACTTGGTTGAATTGCCTACAGGAAAAAGAGCATTGCGGAATAAATGGGTTTACAAGTTTAAGGAAGAATATGGAGGAAAAAAGTGGTACAAGGCTAGACTTATTGTAAAGGGGTTTGCACAAAAGAGAGGTATATATTTTGATGAAACATTTTCTCCTGTTGTTAAAATGACTTCAATTAGGACTACTTTAAGTCTTGTGGCAGTAGAATATTTTGATCTTGAACAATTAGATGTAAAAACAAATTTTCTCCATGGGTATTTGGAGGAAGAGATTTATATGCAACAACCACATGGGTATGAGGTCAAAGGGAAGGAGAATTTGGTATGCATGTTGAAGAAGATCTTGTATGGCCTAAAGTAAGATCCAAAGAAATGGTATTTGAAGTTTCACAAGTTTATGAAAAAACAAGGTTATAGTAGATGTCATTCTGATCATTGTGTTTAGTTTAAAAAGATAGAAAATGGAAGTTATATTATCTTGCTATTGTATGTATATGACATGCTTGTTGTCGGGTCTAATATTAAAGATAAAAGTGTGCCCAACAAGAAATGGGCTAATTCATTTGCAATGAAGGATTTGGGTGCTGCAAAGAAAATTCTTGGTATGAGAATAACGAGAGACAAGAAAAATCGCAAATTGACATTGTCTCAAGGTGAGTACATGGAGAAGGTGTTGGAGAGGTTTAGAATGAAGAATGCAAAACCTGTTAGAAAACCTTTGGCCATCCATTTAAAATTAGCTAAGGAAATGTGTCCCATGACACATGAGGAAATAAAATACATGTCCAGGGTCCCTTATTCATCAACATTTGACAACTTGATGTATGCGATGGTTTGGACAAGACCAGATATTGCACATGCAGTGGGAGTTGTGAGTAGGTATATGAAAAATCTAGGTAAAGAACATTGAGAGGAAATAAAGTGGATTATTGGGTATTTGAGAGGTACTACTACTCATTCATTCTGTTTTGGAGTTTCAGACATTGTTCTACAAGGATATGTTGATTCAGATATGACAGGTCATAAAGATAGCAGGAGGAGCACTAGGTATATTTTTATTGTAGGTGGAACAACAGTAAGTTGGATTTTGAAACTACAAAATATTGTTTCACTTTCAACAATAGAGGTAGAGTATGTTTCTTCTACAGAGGCTAGTAAATATATGATTTGGTTAAACAGATTTATGGAGGAATTGGGAAAGAAGCAGGAGAATAGCATGTTGTATTTTGATAGTGAGAGTGCCATTCAAATTGAAAATAAATCAACCTTCGATTCAAAGACTACGAATATAAATCTCAGGTACCATTTCATATGATCTGTCTTGGAAGATGGAAATTTGAAGTTGGAAAAGAGACACACTAGCTAGAATCCTGCAGACATTTTAACAAAGGGATTAACCGGGGAGAAATTGAGTTCCTTCTAAGTTTCATTCGGTAGTCAAGCATGAAGGTGATGATAAGAATTTTTCTAGGTTCAAGAAGGATCATAGTCCAGTAGATACAACAACGGTGGAGTTGTCGAGATCAGTCTCCAAGTGGGAGATTATTGGTTTTGGAGCCTAATTATCTTCCTAATTCAGAGGTCTTTGTTTTCATCTGTTTTTATACCCCATGAATACTTTACAACCTAGAATAATGTACACTCCTCCATGCAGGGGAGTGGAGGGGGGGTTACCCCCCCTATGACGTTCGAGGGAAATCAGGCCCTCGACAAGGGTTCAGGGGAGAAGCCCCCAAAGGAAAAATTACCTTGTAAATGTATATTGTAATTTCATAGTAAATCTGGACCGTTCATTATAAGATCGTAGATCTGACGGTATAAGTTATGTTTGGGGATTTTTCCCTATAAGGAAACCCTCTTTTATGAGGGAAATGTATTGCAGTTATGTATCATTGTGAATATTGTATTCTGAGAGAGGATATTGTGAGAGAAATAAGTTGAAGTTACAACAGGTTTGTTGTAGGTTGTATCCCAACTTCATTTGTTGGATAATAATAAAGGAATCACCTGACAATTTATCTAGTGGATGTATCCCACACTGGGTGAACCACATATATCTATGTCTCTATTTTATTGTGTATCTTTTGTGTTTTATTTACACATTTGTTTTATTTTATTTCTATGCGATCCTGTTTATTCTAACAGGATTGTCATATCTTATTTGTAAGTCTTGTATAGTTTTATTCATCCAAAGAACTTGTGTGAAACAAGATGCAACAAAAATGTATTATTCCTTTGTTATAGAAAGTGATGTGGATGTTTGTTTCTTACTTAACCAGGCTACCATACATTTTCCTAAGAAAAATGATTCTCCATTGGTGATTTTCCTATCATCTATACTACCGGCCCAATATGCATCAGTGTATGCATTTATATTGAAGTATTTATCTTTTGGATACCATAATCCAAGTTCCAAGGTATCTTTAAGATATCTAAATATTCTCTTTACTTATTTTAAGTGATTTTCTTTAGGTGTAGATTGAAATCACCCCACGAGTCCTACAACCTGCATGATGTCAGGTCTTGTTGTTGTTGAATAGAGAAAACTTCCAACCATTGATCTATACATCGTTTGGTGCACTTTTGGTGAGTCATATTCTAGGCTTAGTTTATATCCAGCGACCATGGGAGTACTCATAGGTTTATTGTCTTCCATTTAGAGTTTCTTCATCATTTCTTGTTGGAGCATAACCCTAACTTACATTAGTTTATACCTAGATTAGACTCCTAGATCTTGGTTAATACATTCATTTACACTTTATTTCACCTAATTTGGCCGCATGAAGAAGAAAGGCACCTCATCCCTAGATTTTAGGGAAAAGTGTTATTTTTAGATCAAGACTCAACTCCCGGTTCTTGATTTTCTTGATTTATTCTTGATTTTCTTGATTTATTCATGATTTATTCCAAATCCCCCATGAAAAAACTCATATATTATTAGGGAATGTGCACCTCCTCTTTGAGTGAGATATTTATTCCTTAATTAATGATTTTTTCCGTTACTATTATTAATAACTACTATTTCGGGTCAGTTAAGTGAGTTGGAACTGCTTCTCCTGTCCGTTAAGTGAGCTTAAGTGAGATAATGTGAATCACTTGAATCTTGTGGAAATTAATGAGTGTGTGACATGTATATTTAGTGGTCTACTTTGAACTATGTGGTCTCCCTTAGCTTATGACACCTATTTTAGCTATTTCTAGATTTTTTTGACTAGAATATCTGTGTTGGAAATTCTATATATTCACCTCCTCTCATCTTTTTTGAGGATGGTTGCTCATGTATATTCATTTTTGATTAATATAATTCTCTAATTTATGGATAAAAAACTTTCTCTCATCTCTTGAATATCATCAAATTGCATGTGTTCAATTTAACTACAATTCTAGATCTATCGGGGTTTCTGCAGGAATTCTACATGGTATCAGAGCTAGATTGAATCTAGTGGATTGTACACGATTTTATTTGCAGGTATAGGTCATCAGGAGGTGCATAAAACATAAATATATCATCTATATCATCCCACAAAACTCATTCTAAATCCTTTCAATTACTTCGAATGGAAGACAAAGATCTCTATGCTCCTCCAAAGCAAAGGGCTTTACAGGGTAACAATGGGAACGAAGAAAGAACCGACTGCTGTAGTGGAGAAGATAAAATATTTCAATAAACTAGATGAAGGAATTGGGATGATATGCCTATCAATTTCCAGATATCTCCTCTTTCATGTCAGTAGAGCCACTACTCCCGATGTGGTCTGGACCACATTGGAAGGACTATTCAGCAAGCAAGACGTAATGAGAGTGCATCAACTGGAGAATGAACTCATATCCCTAAGTCCAATTCATTTCAGAAACCTGAAATAATTATTCACCAATTTCAAATCCGTCCTTGTTGAACTTAATGCATGTGGAGTCACAAAAGAGGAAGAACAACTCATCCTTTCAATTCTCTTGAAATTAGGCCCTGAATATTTCGTATTTGTGTCGTCTTTTCAAGCATCTAAATTGACTCAGGAAAAATGGAAAATGCCTCCATTGAATGATTTCATTGCATCATTGAATCAATATCAAGCTAAGTTACTCCAATGGGGTTCCATAAAATTTTCCAAGAACCAAGAACTTGCAGCTACTAATGCTCCAAAGAGCAGTGGAAAAGACAAGAAAAAAGGAATGGTTAAATTTCCTAAATCGAAGAAGGAGAGATCCGCACAATATTCAGATAACTCTTCTAAGCCTAAGGATAAGAAGAAGAAGGAAATAAAACTTTGCAGCTACTGTTCCAAAGGTTTTCTTCCAGAATAAAATTGCATGAGGAAGACTATCGATGAGATGGCTAAGCAATTGCAGCAACACAATCTCATGGTGCTCGAAAATGAAAAGAAGAAAGATGATAATAGAACAGGAGGGAGAGAATGATATGGTCATGATTTAATGGATTTGAGATCCACTCCATCATCTTGTATCCTTGATTTAGGTGCATTGAACCATATGGCTGCATCAAAAGATGAATTTTCCTCCATCGAAGAAAGCACCAGAGCCCCAATTTACTTGGGAGATTCCACACCCGCAAAGGTGTGCAGAGAAGGAATTGTTGATCTTGAAGGGGGCTGCTTCAAAAATTTGCTTCATGTTCCCTCACTATCCTCAAATATTCTCTCAATATATTAGATCACTCATTCCAGCTCTAGAAGGAAGGTGGAGTTCACTCCGGACTCCATAGTGATTACTGACATTTCCACAGGCTCACAACTTGCACATGAAATTGCAGATCACGGTTCTCGTTTGTATTTATTCTCCCACTTTGTTCCTAAATCTATTAGCACTGTATTTATTTCATGATATAATGATATCAGGAGGTTATGGAATGAAATAGTTTTCCATCTAAACTATAAGTACTTTCATCAACTCAACAAGGAAAACATGGTAGAAGGATTGCCAGCTATTAAATTCACAAGCGGTGTATGTCAAGGATGCATTCTTGGCAAGCATCCAGAGAAAAAGTTTGACAAAGGGAGGGCACAGAGAGCCTCTTCACCTCTTGGTTTGATTCATAGTGACATCATGGGCCCATTATCATAACCTTCAATCAGTAAGGCTCGATATGTACTCACCTTCATAGATGTTTTCTCTCGCTTTACTTGGGTATTTTTTTTAAAATTAAAATCAGAAGTATTTGAATGCCTTATAGAATTTAAAGAACTTGTTGAGAATGAGTCTGGGTGTAAGATTAAGATACTCCATACTAATAATGGGGGGGATTATGTCAACAAATATGTGAAGTAACTTTGTATTGATGCAGGCATACAACTACAACACACAGTGCCATATACACCACAACAGAATGGTGTTGTGGAGAGGAAAAACCAATCCTTAAAAGTGATGGCCAATTGTATACTACAGTCGAAATCATTAACTCCCAAGCTATGGGCTGAAGCTATTAATTTTTTAGCATAAATTCAGAACCGATTTCCTCACAAATCACTCAAAGGAACCACTCCTTTTGAACGTTGGACCGGTAAGAAACCGAAAGTGACGCACTTTTTTATTTTTGGTTCACGAACATGGGCTCACATTCCGACAGATAAGAGGAAGGTTTTGGAGCCTCAAAGTGTTGAATGCATATTTTTTGGATATCCTGAAGGTGTCAAAGGATATACATTGTTGGACTCTCACACTGAAAATTTCTTTCTAGCTCGAAGTGTGGAGTTTGAAGAAGAACCCCTGCATGATTTTTCAGAAGACCCTACCGAGGAACCGCTTGTTGTCACTGATGAGGAGGATTCAAAAAATTCTTAGAGAACTTCAGAGCAACCATCAGAGTAGAATTTTGGGTCTGATATAGAGGATGAGGATAATTTCATGGCTTCTCCAACTCAGTTTCCAACTTGGACAGAGAAAACCCTGCAAGATGCGGGTGAACTAGTCGGTGATTCTGCGGATACATGAAGGACTAGATCACAGTTTTTTTGGGTTCCTCAGGCCCTGGCTACCACAGAACCTTTGTTTCCCATACATTTCTATATATCACTTGGTTCATATCCAAAGTCACACTCTGAGGCTGCTGGAAACCCACTCTGGGAGGTTGCCATGGATGAAGAGTACTTTGCTCTTATGGACAACAACACATGGGACTTGGTTCCACTTTCGAAAGGAAGAAAGTTTGTTCGATGTCGATGGATATATCAACCAAATATTGCTGTAGATGGTGAGATAATAAAGTACAAATCTTGACTTGTCGCAAAAGGATACTCATAGGTACATGGCATAGACTACACAGAGACATTTGCACCTGTTGCAAAAATGGACTCCATTCGACTAGTTTTGGCCATTCCCACTTCTCGCCGATGGGAAGTTCATCACATGCATTACATCCACGAGCTGATACATGACAGAATTATTTCACTACAGTACTACCCCACAGAGCAGCAGGTTGCAAACATCTTCATGAAGTCCTTCATTGAAAATAAATTTTCAGAACTGAGAGCTATGCTTGGAGTGGCGGAGACAACTGAGTAGGTCACTTTTGTCCACTCAACATTTTTTTTCCTCTTTTTTTTTGGGGGGGGATTTCCCATGAGGTTTTCCCTCTTTCCTCTTTTCATGAGGAGTTCTTTTATGTAATGAGTACCTAAAATGGCCAAGTTGTCGAGACTCAAAATATTTGTCATTACAGTTAGGCTTAAGGGCGGGTGTTGGAACATAACCCTAACTTACATTAGTTTATACATATCTTAGACTCCTAGATCTTGGTTAATACATTCAGTTACACTTTATTTGACCTAATTTGGCCACATAGAAAAGAAGGGTGCCTCATCCCTAGATTTTAGGGAAAACTGCTATTTTTAGATCAAGACTCAACTCCCGGCTCTTGATTTTCTTGATTTATTCATGATTTATTCCAACTCCCCCATGAAAAAAATCATCTATTATTTAGGAATGCACACCTCCTCTTCGAGTGAGAGATTTATTCCTTAATTAATGATTTTTGTCATTACTATTATTAGTAATTGCTATTTTGGGTCGGTTAAGTGAGTTGGAATTGCTTCTCTTGTCAGTTAAGTGAAATTAAGTGAGCTAATGCGCATCACTTGACTCCCGTGGACATTAATGAGTGTTTGACATGTATATTTAGTGGTCTAGGTCAAACTATGTGGTCTCCCTTAGCTTATGACACCTATTTTAGCTATTTCTAGCATTTTTTGACTAGAATTTCTATGTTGGAAATTCTATATATTCACCTCCTCTCTTATTTTTTGAAGATGTTTGCTCATGTATATTCATTTTTTATTAATATAATTCTCTGATTTATGGAGAAAAAACATTCTCTCATCTCTTGAATATCAGCAAATTGCATGTGTTCAATTTAACTACAATTCTAGATCTATCGGGGTTTCTGCAAGAATTCTACATTTCCTTGATATATTTGGTTTGGGAAACAAATATTCCATTTTTTGTTTGATTTTCTTGTAAACCTAAGAAAAATGGCAGTTCCCCAGCATATAAATTTCAAACGCTTCTTGCATTTTGGTTGCAAACTTTCTTCTTAGTGTAGTCAGATTACTCCTAAATATGATGTCATATAAATATACCACCACAATAATCATGTTTTGATCCTAAATTTTTATGTATAGGTTGCTTTCAGTAGTCCTTCTCTTATATCCTTGTTTTTTTAGGTACTAATCAAGCCTTGAGAAGCGTTCTCTGGGGGCTTGTTTAAGACCATACATGGCCTTTTGCATCTTGCACACATAGTCCTGATTTTTTGTTAACATAAATCCTCATGTTTGTTCAACATAAACTTATTCTTCTAGTGTTCCATTAAGGAGTTTTTACTTGACATCCATCTGATATATTTTGAAATTTTTGAAGTATACAAATGTTAGGAACAATTTGATGGCCTAAAGTCTTGCTACTAGAGCGAAAGTCTCTTAAAAATCAATAACTTCCACTTGGGAATATCCTTTGAAAACTACTATGGATTTGTTCTTTATTATCTCTCCATATTCATTTAGCTTTTTCTTGAAGATCCACTTGGTTCCTAAAACATTTGTGTCCTTGGGTCTTGGAACTAGTTCTCAAGTGTTGCTTTTCTCTATTTTGTGTAGTTCTTCATTCACTGCTTCTATCCAATCTTTACTTTTCTTAGCTTCTTTAAATAAACCTAGGTTATATTGGGGATAACATTGTTTTTTTTGAGTCAAAAGCAAGTTTCCTTCTTGTTTCCACTACTTCGCTTTTATCTTCAATAATTTGTCTTTCATGATGATTCTTTTGAACTCTTTTTGATGGAGCTCTTGGAAAGGGTGTTTCTTCATTGTCTTCTTCATCAGTATGTGGTTCATTTTCGTGTGTTTCATTATTATCATCTTTTTCCTGAGATTATACATCATCATCTTTTTGTTGAGATTTTACATCAATATCTTGGGATATGTTCTTTTTTAGATCATGTATCTTTACATTAACAGTTTCCACTATCTTTAGTAGTCTAAGAGTATAACATGTATGTTTGCACTCTTCTCGTCACCGTGTGAGCAAAAAGTGAGTGCTTACATGCCTATTTGGGCTCTGCTAGGCATGACAGCTGTATGGTAAAAGGTTAGAAAGAAAACAACAAAGCTATTAATAAGAACTAAACAAAAACTAAATGAAACTATGAGCATAGGAACAAAAAATAAAAACAAATGAAAATGGACCAATATCACCAATATATAAGCTGGTCTGATTGATGAAATCCAAAGATACACAATGGAGAAAGAGGACTTGGGTCCCTTCC
>ML786728.1:44208-58040 GCA_009831015.1 Picea engelmannii | reverse complement strand
GCAATCTCAACAGCATAACAATACAAAGAATTCCTTGAAGAAATGGTGGTCATTCATGGATTTTTATAGCCAAGCATTGGGTTATTATGCAACCTCTTTTGAATGTGAAAAGGGGCTCTTTAGGGCACAATTAGGTCTTTGACTAGCGTCCCCACGTAGATTGAGCTCGGATTTGATGTCAAATCGACTTGGGAGCCGATCCATTAGTGGTTGGGAGGCCGACCAGTTTCATAAATGCGCCGTTTGGTAGGCGCATGGGTTTTTCACCCCACAGCCGCGCATATGCGCTCCAAGTACGAAGATGTTGCGCGCGCGCGCGCGCGCCCAGTGGGTGCATAGCGCTTTGTAATTTTTTGGCCATTTTGCATAGTTTTGACCCTTTTGCTGTGCTATGGAATTAATCCTTGTGCCATGAACGACTATTTTTCTGTGCTGACGATGCGGAGTTCTTGTCGCCCTGTGCGGACGAAATTTCAGTGATAACAATGTATATGATTTATTATTAGATGAATATCCTAAGAATATTCCTTCATTGGATCTTGGATCAAAATTTTCTAGGTTATCTTCATCATTCTTTATGTAACATTTACTTCCAAAAGTTTTAAAGTGTTTTATAGATGCTGGCCTTCCAAACCATAGTTCATAAGGGGTTTTGGCATGGTTGGGTCTCAACTGAGATCTATTAAGTATGTGGATTTCTATGTAGATTTCATCTCTCCAGAATTTGCCTAGAATCTTGGCTTCATTTAGCATTGTTATTGCAACTTCTTGAATTGTTTTGTTTTTCCTTTCTACCACTCCATTCTGTTGAGGAGTCCTCGGAGATAAAAGCCATCTTTTGATACGATGATTTTCACAAAATTGAATGAACTCTTTAGAGGTGAATTCTCCTCCATTGTATGATCTTAGACATTTAATTTTGAGTTATGTTTCATTTTCTACAAGGGCTTTGTATATTTTAAACTTCTCAAAGGATTATGAATTTACTTTTAGAAAGAATACCTAGGTCAATCTTGTGTAATCATCAACAATCAAAATAAAATAATGTTCACCATAAGTACTTTTGGTTCTGGATGGTCCATATAGACATGTGTGAATAAGCTCTAATGGTTTTTTTTTGGAATTCTCTTTTATTTTGAACCTAACTCTTGTTTTATTTCCTATTTGAAAATGTTTACAAATAGAATCTGAAGGCTTAATCACTTTTGGTAGGTCCCTAACTTTAGTTTTCTTGTTGGATTTGATCAATTTATCAATATTAAATGTCCCAACCTTCTATGCCATATCCATCTTTAATCTACTTGGCTTAAACAACATTTTTCTTCTTCATCTATATTAAGGATGTACACATTTCTAGATGTTCTTGGTGCAACTGCCACTAGCTTTCCAGTGTTTTTTTTTTCTGATCTCACATTTCTAAGAATCAAAAGTAAGTATGTGATCCTGATCACATGTATGAATTACATTTAGGATATTAGGTTTCATATTTTTTACCAGAAGTAAATTTTTTTCATTGGTTTTATTATTTGCTAAACTAACAGTGTCTTTTCCCAGTATCTTGGTTGACATGTTATCTCCAAAAGTTCATTTTACTTTTCCTTTCTTGTTTAACTTGAGAAATTTTCTTTGATATCTAGTCATGTGTTTGGAACATCCACTATCTATATACCACTGGGATCCTTGATTTCTTTCATATAAGGCTACATTGCACTCTATTTTCTTTTCCTTATGTACTTTTTTATTATTGGTAATATTTTTCCTTTTATCATATTTTGGCAATCTACATTCACTATATTTATGACCATAGTTGTTGAATTTGTAACATTCAACATTGTAGTCTTGTAAGGGAGAGGATTTATAGTTTATTACTTTTTCATTATCCTTATTATTTCCATATCTTTGAACATTCCTTGGATTCAACTCTCTATAAGATTTACAGTGTATTTCTTTATGTCCAATTTTTTTTTATGAATAACAATAACCTAGGAACATATGTTGATTTACATTGGAGGGATTCCTTCTGATGATTCTATTATTTTCTTTATCTTTTTCATTAGTAGAAGGTGCATATTTCTATTTATGTGGAACAATTTTCAATGGTATCATCTTTGACTTATTATCTTCTCTTATTAAGGAGCCCTTTAGAGCATCTGCATAACTGATTAGTCTTTTGATAGATCCTTGTGATGTAGAGGTTGTATTTTGGGTGTATCCCAAACCAGTCTTTTTTTTTTGGTGACCTCTGACTACTAAGAATTTCATCCAATATCTTTGAACCATTTTCAAATTTTGATCCCTTCTTTCCTTTCTCAAGTTCACTTTTTAGCACCTCAATCTCAGCTTCTATCTTCTCACATACTTGTTTTCTATCATTGAGTTGTTTTGAAATGACTTTTTCAATTATTTTAGCTTCTATGAGTTAGGACTTCAAATCATAGATGGTTTGTTCTGATTCTTTGATGGTTCATGATGCATCTATTTCTCTTGATTGGTGTGATGCTTCAAATTCTTGAAGTTGTTCCCTCAGTAACTTGTTTTGTTTTTTTATTTTTTCTTAGTTCTTCAACTACACGAAGGAATTATTCTTCAAAGTTCACTTCTTCTTCATCTTCCAAATTATTACTATCTTGATTTTTTATTCCCATGAATAAAATATATGGTTCCTCTTCTTCATTTTCTTCTCATGAGCTACTATCTTCTTTAGAGTAGAAGTTTTTCCTTTTCTTATAAATTTTCTTCTTGTATTGGTTTTTCTAGTTGTGAACTTCTTCATCATTTTCCTCCTACTTGGTATAGGGACATTTGGTAGCAAAGTGTTCAATTATTCCATTGTTGAAACATTTGAAAGGTAACCTTCATTTATATTTTCCAAATCCTTTTTGGAGTTTCTTTATAAATTTGGCCTCTTCTATATATAATATGTCTGATTGATCTTCATGAGACATATGTTCATGTTTCTTCTTTGCTTTATATGACTTAAAGGTTTTTTCATCTTTTGATGGTTTTTCGTTCCCTGTTCTCATCTCATATGCTGTAAAAATTACATGAAGTTGATCGACTGTGAGTTTGTCAAGTTCCGGCCTATCTTCAATTGTAGAAATCTTGACATCATATCTCATAGGTAATGACCATAGTATATTTTTCACAATAGGTTTATCTGTAAGTTTTTATCCTGCTGCTCTAATTGAATTAACCACTTCATCAACCCTATGAAAGTATTCAACAATGTTCTCTTCTTCTTTCATTTTCATATTTTCAAACTGAGTTCTATAGGTTTGTAGTTTGGCTTCCCTGACTTTGATATCTCCTTCATATACAACCTCCAATTTGTACCATATGTATTTAGATAAATTACAATCCATAACCTTCACACATATAGAATTTTTTAACCCTCCTAGAATCTCATTAACTACTCTTTAGTTGTCATTGCAGAATTTCTTTCCTGCAACATCTGTGGGTGGAGTAGTTGGTGCAGTGTAACCATCTACAATAGATTTCCATATCTCAAAATCAAGAGCCAACATGAATCTTTTCATTCTTATTTTCCATAGAGCATAGCCACCTCCATTGAACAATCATGATTTGTTGTTAGACATTCCCTCTTATTGATCGATATTCAAGATATAAATTCCATTTTTTAGAATATGTTGAAGGCACTTTCTATGATAGAAATTGTTTGAATAATGAGAGGGGGGGTGAATCAGTATTACCATTTTTCAAAACTTAGAAATTAATTTTATAATTTGTTAATTACCATAATAGATCAACAATGGAATTGTATGTAAAATCAATTATGTAAATATAATTAATAGTAATTACAAGGGTTTTATGAAGAATAGTGAAGGACACCAATCTTTTTTAGAGAACCAACCCTAGGAAGCACCAACACCGTTGTCTTTAGGGAACCAAACCTAGGAATAACCAAATCCCTTATCTTTACATTACCAACCCTAGAAAGCACCCACTCCCTTCTCTTTAGGGAACCAACCCAAGGAAGAACTAAATCCCTTAAATTAAACTTTACTTAGTAAAGGATATGAATCCTTTTGTGCTCCTCTCTTCCACCCTCACTTCATAAGAATCATCATTTATTCTTCTTGGGGTCTAATTTTGTTTTTATCCTCTGATTTGGATTGCAGAGACACATTCTTCTCACCATTCTTTCTCATTTATATATTCTTCCAACTGGTGTGAGATATGAAGCATTGTGTCACTTGTTTTCACCATCACACCTCTTCATTTTAAATTAACAATAATCTCTATTATTGTTCAAACATTATCGTGAAGGATTTTAATTTAGTGAGAGTGTTTTTCATAAATCAATAACAGATATGGATCGAGTTCTCTTAAATCGATCCCATGCCTCTTTATTTCATTCTCAATTTTCGTTGATTAGATCTAGGCTTTTTTATTATCATTTTAATCCATTGAAAGTGTTGGATTACTTAAGACAAATCAGGAAAACATCTAGATCATATCTAGTTCAACGTCCCTTCTTAACCGGGATAAATTTCTCATTATGTGTGTTAACTTTTGTACACAAAATATTGGGGACCTCTATTCCATATGACCACAGGTGGTGACCAGGTGCTAAGCCAAATGATTAATTAATCACTTATCAATGTCAACGGTCACATATTAATTTCACGTTGATATGGAAGAATGTCATTACTTCGTAACTACGTCCTTCAGGACTTCTAGCCTGTTATCACATAGAATTGCAAGGGTCAAAAAGTCTTTTATTTTTTTATTTTGAGTCACAGGTGTTCATTAGGTTATAGGTTTTATGTCCCTTTTCCATAGTCATTTTTCATTTTTTTTGGTATCAATAAGCTAAGGTTAGTTTGGCTTCATTCTAACGAGTCATTGGGTCATGTCTTGCTATCATAACATTTGGATAAAACCTTTATGAGTCACATATTTCAAATTCTCCATAATCATCCTGACATGTCACTTCCTCCATGTTGTAGTTTGAACCCTCCTCTTATCACCTTTACCCATTAAGATGTCGAATCAAATATGATATGTACACTACCAAATCACTGGGAGAGTTCTTAATGCTCAAAGCTACACCTTGCATTCATAGCCATCATGGCATTTATGGGTCATGTAAAATGAAAATCTCCTTGTTTTCAAAGATGATTTTTTAAACCATATCCAGGGATTATGACATAAATTATTTTAACTGTATTCTCCAAGTGTACAAAGAAATTTTCATATCGACGCTATGAAATGGTGCGACATACAAGCGCTACGAACTCGTCATTGTGAACTGGCTGAAGAAGACGAGTTGGAGTTTGGGCTACTTGAAGACACACTTGTGAAACCTTAAAGATACTAGCTTTAAATTCAATGCCACAAGATACTCCTTGAGACGTTTCACCTTATTTGAAGGTCATAAAAGGGTTGGATAGTTGTCTTTCCTTTTGGGCATTGCGAACTAGTGATAGGTGCTACGAACTGTCTTATTTATTTGCTGACAAGTTCCCAAATCCATTTTGATGTACTATGAAACTTGATCATTGAACCTAAAGTATCCCTGGGTTTATGCCACCTTTCCCACCATCCATTTCGCCTTCTTTTCTTACCTTTCCAAGTGTTACAAAAATCTGCCCTAGCGTTGCGAACTCTATGCAACAAACCCAACACTACGAACCCTTTGTTCCCACACCTTCTATGAAATATTGTCTTCAACAATTTTATCAACTGAATTGCACCCCTATCTGGTCTGCAATGTAAAAATTTTCACTAGTGAAGTCAACCTGAATTTTATAAATAAAAGTAATCCGATGAACAAGACCTGTCTTGCAATGATCTATTCTAATTTCCCTTCATGATATTTTTAGTAGTCTTCCCTTCATCTTCCTGACTAAAAGTTACCTTTCCTTATTCCTAAAGGTCAAATGAACTAAGAAACACGTAGTTTTTATACAGAAATAGCATATTGGAAATTTTATCCATTAAAACCCTAATCCCTCGTTTTCCCTATTTTACCTCTAGCATCATTAATACTTGTGGAAAGGTTTTATGAAGTCAGCATTAATGGATACTCCACAACAAAAAAAGGATAAAAAAGGAGAGGGAATGGTGAGAACATATCCCTACAATATGTATCTTTTTTATTCTAAACCCTTGATCAGGGAAGTTTTCCAAAGAGTAGGATGCATTAATTTTTGTCAAACAATGCAGAGAGGGCACCCCCAGACGGCTAGGGAGTTTTCCCTTAATTTTGATGGGACCAAAAATAAGGTTGGGACATTAGAATTTGAGGTATCTGAATTATCCATCTCAGCAGCAAGTCAGATACCTAACACTAGTGAGAGATGGTTCAAGGCCATGACCCTGAGGTTTCTTTCTCCAAGGAATTCCTCAAACCAGAATACCAACGGGACAATTTGTAAAGGTAGTTCCCATGAACCATATGCTGGAGGGTTTTGATAAGATGTTGAAGGTGATTCAAAGATATTTTACCTTTGAAGGGATATTTAACATGATATATCAATACCATATAAGGATTTTGCCACACTTCACGGGAAAGGATTCCATGAATCTACCTTTATACTTGTTTAGAAGTATTGGAAAAATGTCTGACAGGGTTCAAGATAAATAAAAAACAGTTGATACAAGTGTCTTTCATTCATGCCTTATAAATATGTTGTTAATGGAGGAATTGAGAAATAAAAACATGAATTGGGAACCATTTATTACCTCTTCACACTTCCATCTAAATGTTTCTCCCAGTCGATAGTCTAAAATGAAAATCCCTCTTCATATTGACAAGACTGTAAATTCAGAAGTGAACAAGAAAAGAAAGAGAAATAAGAATACTAGAGATGATAAAGAAGAAAAGGATAATGAAGGAGGAGGACCTTCACAGTCTTCACAGAGAGAATGTTAACCTATGTCATATCCCAATACAATAGAGGTTCCTTCAACTAAAGCTACAGGTTTGAGAGGAAAGAAGCTAGTGTTTCCTTCATTCAGTGCAACTGACAAGGTCAAAGCTAGGAGGCCTCTTACCAGAGCAGTAGCCAAGTAAGATATCCCTGTAAAAAATGATGCAGTAGGAACTTCAACCTAGAGGAAAGGTAAATCCATAGTTGCTGAGAAGCATGTTGAAATCATTGACATCACCACTCCTCAAAACGAGATAAATCATACTTTTAAGAGGCTCAAAAGACAACTTAAAGAGGCAAGGCATGAAGTTGATGAAATGAAGAACGGGGAGTTTTTTGAAAATAAGAAGCTTAATGGACTGATGGACATGTATCATGAAACTATTAACAAGGCCATATTTATAGCATAAAGGTTTTGACCCCTCCATAGGCAACTCAGACACTTATACAGACAAAACAAATCCTACCAAGATCAGATCAGAAAGCTAAAGATGGAGCTGCAACCTTTCAAAGACGACATGGTCAAGAAGAATTTGGATATGTTAGTGAAATTTTCACTAGGAGGAGATCCAAAGTTAAAAAATGAAGAAGTTGAAATTCCTTAAACAATATCAGTTTTGACAATTTCTTGTTTATGCATCTTTGAAATTTTTGAGGATGGTTATGCCTTATAAATCGTTTTTAAGATAGAATGATCTCTTCAAGTAACATACCACATTATAAGTTGATTAGCATATATGAATCACTGGAGATGGTTTTTGGGATGTTTTGGGGGTTTTATTAAATGATATGAGCTACTACATGAAATTTTGCAGCACCTGGCGCTGTAAACTGCCTAATACAGGTTGGCGCTGCGAACTCTGTTGCGAACTCTTATTCTCGAGATTTTGAAGGAATAAGTAGATTCCATATGGTCATATGAATGCATGTGACTTTTCTAAGGGTCATTTATAAGTTGGGAGGCCATCTTCCAAAGGAAGAATACAATCAAAGGGATAATTCATGAACAATAAAGAAATGTTAAGGATGTTTCCAACATTAGCCTAGTTTTTAGTATTTTGGTTATTTTTTGTTATCCGCCTATTGCCACACCTCTTTGAGGGAACATGGATCCTATGAGAAGGTAGTTATTCAAATTTTAAAGTTGTCATTGATAGTCTAGACTATAAGATAGGCATAGTAAGATTGAAATAGGTTCGAATGATTTTTATGAGACTCATATTTTGATGTAGTGAATGTAACAAAGACATCTCTAATTTTATGTACTAGACTAGAGACGTTTTGGCTAATAGAAATCAATCTTTTCCCTTTATCATATTATTTCTTTATTCCTCTGATTTGCATCTCTTGACGGTTTCAAATGATCTATTGTATCGACATTACAATGAAGGATTTGTTGTGATGTTGTTCATGATTTTATCAGAGTTCCCCTTTTGATTTAAGAATTTCTTGTTTCATAAGGTTTTCTTCATATATATATTAGTATTATTTGATGTAAATTGTAGATATATTTCATATTTCTTAGTAAAGTATTCCCCCTAACAACCATATTATTTAAACCCTGACCTAAGTTACTCAAAACCTCATTTGCTGGTGCATTTTATCTAGGACTTACTGTGATTGACATTGTTTTATTGAGTTTTACCCATTCACCACATTAGCATAAAAACTTATCTTTAGAACATATGATGGGTGTTGAACTTAGACTTTAGTAGTCAAAGTGTGACTTTTAGTGCTAACATAGACTTTTCAATGATTCAACCTTCTGGAGTGCATTTCACTGAAGTGTGTATATTATATAGGATGATCATGTTTTATTTGCACGATGAACGACTCTCGTTCATTTCAGAACTTCAACATTTCGGGGCTATGACCTTTATAGTATTCCAACTCTTCTGGACCAAATTTCATAGAAGTATGTATTATCTATTTACCTGTAGATCAAATGACTTTGTCTTAATTTTTGGTTGAGTGGACAGTCCGCGCAACCTCAACAAGACATTTTGTTAATTGCCTTCTCATTTTTCACTTTTAAGGATCTCGACTATGAGTCTTCCTTCTCGGCAGGTGGTCAGATCTTATTTCGGAGATTTGGATCTTTGAGACTCCGGGTTTCTAGAAATGTTAGGTAGTTCAATCCCTCTAGAGTGTTTACCTACCGAATAAGTCATAAATTTGTGGTGACTGCTTGTTGTCATTTGTTTAGTACACTTTACACTCTCCTTCCACTGCGCTTGATCTAACGATCAAGAATGCTCCTAGAGTAGATCAAAGGTTAGCATTACTTCATGATTCATGCTTACTCTATCTTTCCATTGCACTTTATCTAATGGTCATTATTCATCCTAGAGGATATTAGATATGCGACTAGCGTTAATTCATGACTTCACCCTTCGATGCTTAGGGTAGTTGTTGTTAGGAGGAACTAGATATCCCCAAATGGAATACTCCCAGAGTGATGTGGTTGTTGACATCATTGTTGATGTGACACTAGTCGAGTGGCTACCATGTGTCACTTAGATTCGTGACTTACGCATACCTAAAATTCCAACTTGACCTTGACACTTGTCATCATCTGATTGTGCCATGTGTCCTTGCCGACGTGGGATATGATGACGTGGGATCTTACTCTGTGTACCACGTGTCTTACTTCATGACTTTAGAACTCTCACATTCGAGTGAAATTACATGTTCTAAACCCTTTTTCGCTGAAGTGGTTAGCATCAAAGTTGATCGTCTCCTTGTGATCTGATGATTCTCATGTCTTACTCTAGATCAATGGTTGGCGTGACTTCGGGGCTTCGGCCTTTGGGTAATATTACTTGTTCTTGGCCTCTTTTTGTTGGAGTGGTATGTGTTGGAGTTGACTGCTGCTATGCAACTCTGATCTGATGTCTATCATATTTCACTCTAGATTAACATTTTTCATGACTTTGGGGCTTCGAAGGTCCAGGTAATTGTTGCTCCAATTTTCACCGAAGTTGGTCAATGCCGAAGTGGTCAACATGGAAGTGCTTACACTATCCTTCCACTTGGATTCATCCAATGACTGTGATCAGTTCTAGATCAATGGTCCAGATTCATTTCATCCTTTGAGACTTTGGGTTAATGTTTTTTTGCACCCTATTTGACATCAATGATAATATTGTATCATTGTTTCCAACAGTTATAACTATCTCTCTCTCTCTCTCTCTCTCTCTCTATATATATATATATATATATGGTATGCCACATGGACCATATGGTATGCCACATCATCCGTACATATGATATGTGACATTTTCCAATGGGTCCAATTGGATTTTGATATATCCAAATCTGGGTGATACGTGGCAGCCTCTTGTGCTGCCACATCAACATGATAACGTCCCTTGTCCATGTGTCACTCTCTGATCTTGCCACTTGTCATACGGATGATGACATCCTCATGCCATGTCGACTATACGGAAGGACACATGTGGTCCTCTGATTCATCCAACTCATTTTATGGATGCCATGTGGCATCCTATCATACTTCCACATCAATACGATGATGTCATGCTAACATCATCTGTATGAACTACCGAGTCATTTGTATTTTCCTTGTTTTTTATGAAACTTTGAAAGGCCATAAATTTTTCATACAACATCCATTTGAGGAAATTCATACTTCGTTGTAAATATATTGTCGATATCTACGCAATGAAGTTATTTCAAAGAGAATTTGATATGATCATTTTTTAGCATTTTGGATCCTCCTAGATCTATTTGAGTGTTCTAGATCCTCCCAGATCACCTAGGGAAACATTCACCTACCATGTTCTACCATTTGGGTTACGCAATGCCTTTGATACCTTTTCACTAGATGTTATAGGTATATTCTTTGATCTAGTTCACGATTGTGTGGAAATATATATGGATTATTTCAAAACATATGGGGATAAATTGGATGAGGCATTAAACAATCTAGATAATATGTTATTAAGGTGAAAAGAGTTAAATGTTTCCCTTAGTAATGAATTTTTTTTTATGATGGAAACTCATGGAATTTTACTAGTACATTTCATCTTAGAAAAAGGTATTCATGTCAATCCAGAAAAAATAAAGGTAATACTGAACTTCCCATCTCCAACTTCACCAAAGCTGGTATGAAGATTTATAGGATATGTTGGTTATTACCGTAGATCCTTGAAATTGTTTCACATATTGCTCATCCACTATTCCCTTTACTTGACAAGGACACTAATTTGGTATTGACATAGACATGTCAACATGCACTTGATGAATTGAAAGTCAAAGTATCTGAAGCCCCTATCTTAAGAGGGTCCGATTAGACCCTATTGTTCACATTTCCACATATTCATCGAACACCACTGTCGGAGCCATTCTTGGACAACTCGAAGGAAAGGACCCATATGTAATTTGATGCAGGAGCATTGCCAACACATCAAGAGAGCCAATGCAGAGGCGGGAGACAGCTGGATAAGCCAACACAAAATTTTGAAACCACTTTGGGAATTGTTGCGCAAGTCTTTAATGAAGCCATTTATGAAGGCGCACTTGTATATTGTAAATGGACCTTGAGCAGATATCTCTCGTCCTTAGGTAGATGAGGCATTTATTTTAGTTAATGCTGGTAGGTAGATTTTAATTGTAGATTTCAGAGATTGAAAACAAGAGCAAGAAGAGAAGAGCATGCAGAGAATTGTATGAAGAACACCCATGTACAGATATTGAAATTAATAGAAGAAAGCTTTGATTCAAGATCATGGTTTGTGTTGTTTTTCTCCGTGTATTGATGTTATGCTCAGGAATGTTTGCTTTTTTGTTATGCATTTGCTTTGTATATGTTGTGCATGTGATTTCATGTTTTTAATAGAAGTCTGAAAGGAAGAGGGAATTAGTTTCAATTGTATCTCTATTCTGAGCCAGAGAATTCCTACAAGGAGTGCAGTGAAATTTTTCCGCAAGGAATGCGTTGATAGAGGGCTTCAGGTAGAGATAACTTTTGTCCTAAGTTCCTAGAAACATAGTTGAGTAGAAGTGTCGTGCAAGGAGTGCGCAGGCCAAGGTAAAAGTCTCAGAGTTGTGATTCTGAGAAAAGTATTGAAAGACTGCTGCTGCAGGAGTGCGCAGGGTCAAATGACTTCAACACTTAGATAAGGTTGAAGGGTTTCTGCAAGGAGTGTGAGCAAAAAGTTCTCAAAAGGACTTGAGAGGTCGAGAACAAGCTCAGGAGGAGTAGACCTTCGAATTCACTGAAGGATAAGTGCAGAGAAGCTTCTATTGGAAGTCTGAGGAAGCATCGTAGGTTGGCCAGCAGGAGCCAAGTCTTTGTGAAAGAAGCACTTGATTCATTGTGCAGAAATCATACAAGGAAGGATAGACGGCCGAAATCTTTTGAGAAGATTTCGTAGAATCCCATCAGTCGTTAGATCTCGGGAAGCTGCGTAGGGGTTAAGCCCTAGTGTGCAGAGGAGGAGTCTCGGGGAGAAGTCATCGGGATTTTACTCATCGGGGATTTCAGGAGTGTGGAATCGTTGCATTAGGGAATCGTGACCTGCGATTTCCTGATATGATCAGATCCATCCAACAACAGGGACACGTGGCAGGAGATCCCGTAGAGTCGTGGTTCGGGGAATTGAAAATCCCTTGCACATGACAACAGGAATCGCGATATTACGATACGCGATTTCTTGACGGGGCTAAGGACATAGTGGAGGATAGGTTTCGGAAGGTCAACCCCCGCAAAAGTAAATGCCAAGTGGCATAGGGGATCGGGAGTCGGGGATTTGTGCGGTGAGTGGATCACGACCTCGTAAGTGCTGATTTCCCGACGAGGAAATTTCCGACAGGAATAACAAGGTGTCGGTCATTACCCATCGGGTTTTGGGAATTCAGAGAGATAAGAATTCGTGACCACGAAACTCGCGATAACGTGAGTTCCTATTTCCCGATACAACAAAGGGAGATCATAAGGAGAGAACTGTGGGTGAAAAAAAATTCCTGATAGGGAATTAGAAGAGCATTTCAGCTCTTCGGGCCATTGAAGGAGAAGGTCCTAAGGGAGCGAATGTGCCAGTGAGGGTGCGGTTTGCGCCATAATTCAATAAGTTAGTAAGGATATCTTTCATGCAGAATTGAACTATATGATAACTGAAAAAAATAGTTTTTTTTTTAATTCATGCAATAAACATGTTTAGACACTACATTACTAGATATCTTGTAATCCTACATACTAATCATGTTTCTATCAATTATTTAATGAAAAAACCAATCACCAATGGAACACTTACTAGATGGTTTATTTTATTGCAAGAATTTGATATTACCATTCTAGATAAACTAGGAAAAGATAATGTAGTGGATGAATTCCTTTATCGAATAACATCTAATGAGAATGAATCTCCAATAGAAGATCATTTTCTAGAAGAACATGTATTTGCAGTGTCTAATAAATCACATTGGTTTCTAGACACTACTAATGTTTTGGATGCATGTAAACTTCCACATTATCAGACCCCCAAAGAATGAAAAAGTGTAGTAAGGAAAAGTGAAATATTTGCATGGATTGATGGTTGCCTCTTCTACACCAGACCTGATTTGATTATCATGAGATGTGTACGAGAGGATGAAGTACATGAAATACAAAAATCATATCATGGTGGGCCATGTAGTGGAAACTTTATAGATAAAAGAACTAGGAACAAGGAACTCCACCTAGGGTATTATTGGCCTACACCTTTTAGAGATGCCAAAGAGTATGTGAAAAGGTGTGACATCAGTCAATGCATGGGTAGAACTGTACAAGAATATGATGTTGGAAGATTGATTGTTGTCATTGATGTCAACCCTAGTCATGGGTTTTGGACCGCAAGATTGATAAAGGTATTTGGACATGAAGAAAAATGCACATGCATATACAACACCCATGAATGGATAGTATACATCATGTTG